>JAADXW010000348.1:0-24614 GCA_023337975.1 Phytopythium ostracodes
GGAAGCTGCGGAAGGGCTCGACGCGCGCGCGTGCGAATGCAGCGGGGGGATGGATCGCTTTTCCTCCTCCCGCGGTATATCTCGGAAAGTACACTAACGACAACCTGATGGAAAGGGAAGGAGGGAGATGCGGGTTCTTTGTGGTTGCCGGAAAAGAGTAGCACGGCGCGCGAGTGCGTGCTACAAACGCGCGCGCCCGACCCTCAACGAGAAAAGTTGACGCGGTGTATACCGCGTGTATACTTTCTGTATCGTCGGGCTGGCTGGGACACGTTCGTTTCTGAACGCCAGGGGAAATTGGATTTCGTTTGCGTTTGCGCTGCTGACCCGACTGACTGGCCAGTCGTTTTATGAAGGCGGAGCGTCACCCATCATTTCGATCACAGTGTTGACCGGGGTCTCCGGTGACAAAGGCGCGCAAGCTGTATACTGGACCCGGGCAGTAGACTCAAACTATACACCCGACGCGGGCAGTACCGGAGCGCAGTGACGTGTGTAACTTGAAATTGGCCAAATGGCTTGCGTATGGCGCTGGCGGCCTGCGTATCTTTGGATCTGCGTGATTTTCATCGGAGCCTCCAGAAATGGAAAGCAGGTCTCCAGTGACGACGGGCTCCGTTCCCGCGCTCCAGATGCGGATCTGAAGAAGGGAACGAGGCGCTGGCAGCCACTCGAGCGCGACACTAGCAGCCAGACTGGCTGTCAGTCTGTCCGTTGGTCCGTCGCGACTGCCAGGTCGCCCAATCGCGAGCGAAAGTCACCGTCAGCACCGGGCTTCAGTCCCACTGCCAGCGGGCAATTTCACACGCCGTCTTCACTTCAGACGGCACAAACAAGTCGGTCGGCCAGTCGGTCAGTTAACGCTTGACTGGGGCGAGCGGCAAGTCGCTCGCTTGATCGTCCGACCGCTTGACCGTCTTCTCGTATTTGTACACGCCCGCAACGACACGAAGTGTATTCCGTGCACTTGACACGGATTGACTAAAGGCAGCCGAGAGTAAGGTGAACGGGCACCGCAAAGCGAATGGACGCTGTTGCCTGTTCAAATTCGGCGAATTTCACACCATCATTTGCCCGAAAAAGATCTGTGAAACAAAGCACAGTGTTCAAAAATTAAGTCGCGAGCTCCTCCGTCTTGCGTGCACCATGCTTCGATATAGAAGATGATCAATTCACACCTCCCCAAGCTGTAAGCTGCGGCGCTGTGTATGCTGAGTACAATCTGCATCTCTTACACGTCGGTGCTGTTTTGCTGTCATCCAAATTGTGACGACTTCCGCAGTGTACTCGGTCAAACGGTCGTAGCCGGACTTGTAGCGCTAGCTACAGTAAAGCATCGCGGAAGACAAGAGCACTCTCCACGCAACAACACTACAGTAAAGCATAGCTTTCAGATGCAACAACGACGCAAGCGCTGCATTGCGATACAGTCATCGGAAACGTGGATGCAACGATCACCGCCGTGATTGCGAACTGCAGAATCGGACAAGCTGTCACCTCCATTCACTTGGCTGTTAGAATCAAGCCTTTTTCTTTTCCGACGAACCTCATTGAGACCATCGGAAACGCTTTGCACGTCGTGTGGGCATAGAAATGTGCCACAGCATGCTGTCGGGGCATCCACCTCCGGAATGCAAGGCGGGCAACTTCAAATACCGGCGTACAACCCGTATCATACCGGTATCCACCACCATACCGACCAAAACCGGTGGAATGTAATGTTTAAAAAAATAGGGAGACGGGGCGTGCGTGGCTGTTTTTGTAAATCTTTAAGCAACGAACTGATTTGTGAGAAAAATGCGGGAGAGAGATCACCAGCTTGCGCTTTGTATTGAGGAAAGTGCGCAACAATTGCGGGCACCCCACATCGTCACCCCGCATTGACAAAAGTCGAAATGGAGAAAGCGGACGACTGCTGAAGCCCCGGTCAAGGGCGTCGACGTGCGCGGCTTTTTCTGTTTGTTTTGTGTGCCGTTCGCGGCCGCACACGCGCGGGTGCCATCTTCGGAGGAGGTTTCGTCGACTCGGATCTACTTCAACGTGGTACCGTGGCAGAATCGGAATTGGTGGCATGACAGCCCTTCCCGTTCACTGCAGTACTGATTTAGCGTTTATACCCATCTGGGGGCAGAAATCCAACTGAACGGGTGACGGAGCGCATACAGTACCGATAAAACCTCGTGTGTCTGTTCTTTATCTCGTGAACTCGACTAAAGTATTCAATCGCGAATAGGTTCAGTCGCATCTGAAGGTTTTTTTATAGTGCTTCTTGCATTATCTCAGTACGTTCTGCGAAATATCCGACGGACAGGCAAAAAAGATATAGAAAAGCGCGCCGCGCCTTCGTCCGCTCGCCGCTGCAGAACATATTCGAGTTGAACATCAGCGGCACCTTTTCACACTCTCCGCCACGCCCAAGCACTTGCTCCCGGTCGCGTCTTCAGCTTCCGCGAGACGTACAACGAGGCAGCGACATCGCAAAGAGCCCAGATCCGCACAGATCGTTCCGTGCAGCCCGGGTACTCGCTCGCCCGCCGCCAGCCGTAGGTGGTCGCTCTGTTACGTTGTGAAGGTGTTTGAAGGTCGGCTGACTGTGTTTTTGTATGGTCCTCCTCTTTTTTTCGCCCCGTTCTTCAAGTTGGTCAGCGCGGCATCGTCGTCGTCGTCGTCGTCGTCGCCGCCCGCCCCTCCCTTTCTTCTAGCAGGCCAGACGCTCTTAGTTGTCGTTTCGTCCCTCCGGCCGATAAGGACCACGCACCCCCCTGACCGACTCGCCTCGCTTCTCACCTCGCTCCACGCTCTGCGCCCCGCCCGCCCTCCCGTCGTTCTCCGCTCTGCCCTGCGCCTCTCGTCTTCTTCCGCCCGCGATCCCGCGCCCTTCCCTCCGCTCGCGCTCCGGTTTCCGCCGCGTCTCGGATCTGCCGACCTGTCCGTCCGTGCGTGTTCAAGGTGAGGAAAGTGCGCAGCGCTTTCTTCTCCTTCTCCACTCGCGGCTGGCCAGCGACCGCAGATAAGAGGCTCTCGCGGGGATAAGACCGCCAGACGGACGAGAAGCAGCGCCGCCGCGGCAGGAAACAAGAAGAAAGCGCGCGCGCCGAGCACTGAGCGCCCCGGGAAGAAGCGCGCGCGCCTTGGCGCCGGCCTGGACGGAGCCTCGCGTCTGCCTGGGGACTGCAAATCGTCCGACGTCGATCCCGGTGGGAGGCCCTTTCTTTCCCCGGAAGACAAACACGCAACCCCGAGCAGCACCATCGGTCAGGCGTTCTTCTGTCTGCAGCGCCCGCCGGTGCCGCCACCATACGCGTGGGACCGCCCGCGCTGCCGCCCGCCGCCACTGGAGATCATCGAGCTGTCCGTCGACCCGTGCGATCTGTCTCGCACCATGCCAACGGAAGTGGACGCCATGGAGCTCAAGCGCCAAGCGCTTGACGCCGACGGCTCGCGTGAGCCGTCCTCATCGTCGCTGTCTTCGCTCTCACGGAGCGTCGAGCCGCTCGTGAAACGCGAACTGCACCCGCCCAAGGCACCGAACGACGGCGCTGCCGCCGCCAACCTCACGGTCCAGTCGCTGCCGTATGTCAAGTACCGTGAGAGCGTCAGCGCCGTCTTCAGCTTCGACGCGGGCGCCACCGCGCGCCGCACGTCGACCGGGTCCAACGACCCGACGCGCACGTCACCGACCGAGAAGGGCGTCAACCTGCCGGTCTCGTACTCGGTGCCGTCCATTACCATGATCACCAACACGCCGCGCGGCCGCCCCGCCGTCGACGTCATCGCCACCTACATGAACACGACGGACCGCCGTACGGTCAAGTCGGAGCTCATGCGCGCGCACGCATACTTCGCCTCGCCTCACGGTGCGTACACTCTCCAATTGGGCCTGCCATGTTTTTGCATGTTGCAGCGACCGGCTATTTGTTTTCTTGCAGGTCGAGTCAGAAAAGGGACTGACTGGGTGAATGGTGTTGGTTTGTGGCGAAATCGCGTGCTCGAACACTCGGGATTTGCCATGCAGGCGCTCCACCGTCGCGGATCCGGTCGTCGTCCATGATGAGCAAGGACGGCAGCGCCGAGTGGGGTTGGTTCGCGGACATCGACTCGAGCAGCGAGAGCTGGGGCGGCGACGGCTCGATCCAATCGCTGCGCCGCCGGCTGAGCGCCGACCTCGGGCTCATTGACGTCGCCAGCGCCGTCCATGTGCTCGGAGACGAGCAGACCAACACGCGGCTCACGGCCGCGCACAAAACGTTCACGATTGTGGCGGAGGACGGTAACAGCCGCGTCGTGTCATCAACCATCTCCATCCCCAAGTTCCGCATCGTGCAGTCGCGCTCGGGCTCCGACCGCCATGCGCAGTACTTGATCACGTTCCAGTTGGGCAAGGATCTGTACGCCGACTGGCGGCGGTACTCGGAGTTCGGCGAGCTCACCAAGAAGCTGCCGGCGGAGGGCTACCCGCGATCGCAGGAGGCGTGGCGGAACATCGACACGCGGTGGTTCAACCGGCTCGAGCCGTCGTACTTGCACCAAAAGTGCATCACGCTCGAGAACTTTGTGCGCGAGCTTATGTACGAGTCGAATGACCCGGCGCTGCTTATCGACTTCCTTGGCGGCTACGAGGGCAAGGTGAACGCGCGGCCAACCGACCCGGTGGCATACCGACCGGCTGCGCAGCTGCCGAAGGAGCTGCGGCCCCCACAGCCGCGGCACGAGCGCGAGCTGTTCGAAAAGCTGTGGGCGGAGAACTTCAAGCGATCCCACGTGGACTATGGCGTTGTCGGTGCGGCGCAGAAGGCTTGAGACGTGAGGTGGTGGCATTTAGTTGATGCTGAGGTAAGTAAGTATTTTGCATGGGCGTGGAAGAAGAGGAAGGACAAGTGTGTATGTGAGTGCAGCGCTCCGTCACGTACGTGACGCAGGCCCACCAAGAGAAACAAAGCGAACAAATGCAGGTTTTGCTTTGTCGACGCCGGTAGTGAAGTTCTGTCGGTACTCGATGACGTGCACCTATTGCTTCTGGTAATGAGAGGCAGAGTTGAATCTGGCTCGCACTAATGCTGCTTGTTGGTGCTCACGACGTGGCAGAGCTGATGCTGGTACACGATCAGATCGGGGATGTGCGAGATGTCGCGAATGTGAAAGAACTGCGCGATGGGCGAGCGCGCGATGGCCGGGAACAGCCAGCTCGAGCACTGAGCGAGGACAAAACGGAGTGAGTAATGAGGGCGTGTGGGTGTGGAAGCAGCTCGCGTGGCTGACTTACCGCAGCGACCGTAGCGTGCCAGGCCAGCCCGCAAGCGGCTCCGACGGCCGCGCCGACGACGACCTGGTCGACCGAGTGGTAACCGAGCCGCACGCGCGAGTAGCACACGACGGCCGCGAGCACCGCCGCGCCGACGATGGTCAGTAGCTTCTCCAGCTGCCGATGCGCGTTCATCCGCTTGAGCGTGTATGCGATGACGTAGGTGGCGAAGAAGACGATGAACTGCGAGTGCGCCGAGGGCATACCGTTCCCGCTCAAGCGCGCGCCGTCCGGCCGCTGCTGCTGGATCGTCCGCTTCAGTACCTGGTTGAACGCTTCGTTCAGGAGCTGCCACCACAGTTTTCCACCGCAGTTAGCCATTACAGCCAGAATGGAGACACCTCACTCGGCTGTACTGGGCGCTACCTGTCCAACGAGCAGCGCGATGGAGTCCAGGTCGCGCTGGAACACGACCAGCGTCGCGTACATGACCGTGATGAAGCTGCCACGTGTGCCGCGTTAGCGACGAGCGCGACCATCCTGCTTGAGCTCATGGAGCGACCAACGTACACTGGGGAGAGAGTGGAGAGCGCGAGCACGGCGCCCAGCGGGTCCGACGGGTCGTACACGACCCACGTGAGCTCGAACTCCTTCACGGCCACGGGCACCACCGTTGCCTTGTCCGCCGCCATCGTGTCCCAGTGACGGTTCTATCAGAGACGGCGCGTTGAGTATTGTTGCTCAGTGCACGCAATGAGCGCCGTCGTTAGGTTCGATGCGCACTTATTTGATATTGGAGTGACGGTCATGTAGTGTTCACGCTATAAAATCCAAGAGGTTTAAATGCGTACTTAAGAGTGACGGTCTTTTGATTAGAGGCCTGCACTTGCCCCGCCAGTTCCGGAAATGGCGGGGCAGGGAAGGCGGTTGGGCGCCGACGCGCACGCGACGCGGCTCGAGAGCCTCTTCCTGCTGCTCGGAGGTGCGGAGCGCGTCAATAGCACGCGTTGCAACCGACGACGCGTCTCTAGTCGCATTAACTGACTGTGTGCGTGCGCGCGAACAGAGGGAAGCAGCGCGCAGATCCGCGCGAACGCGGCCGAGCGGCTCGGCGAGGTGGCAGCCGCGTCGCCGGCGTACTGCCAGTCCGTCCTACAGCGGGTGAGCTGTGCTGTTAACATGACATGCAACCTGCTCTGCGTTCTCACCGCTTACCGCTCGACGCCGTAGCTGCGGCCGCTGATCGTGGATGCCGAGTGGGACGTCCGCGTCGCCTCGTCCAAGTGTCTGGCCGTCGTCGCGCGGTCGGTGGCGCAAACGCAGCGCGGCGCCATCGCCGACACATTCGCCATCGTATCATGTGAGTTAGTCACTGCAGGCTGAAGTCCGTCTGGAGCCATCTCTGGGGTTGATGCTCATGAACTCTTGATGTTGCACAGTTGGTAGCAGTGACGGCGTGGACGCCGCGCTCGACCTTGCGACGGTAAACGTGCGCAAGGTCGTGGCGGAGGGCGCGCCGCTGTTGAGAAACGGCGGAGAGGTGCGTCTGCTGTCATCATGTAGCTTCATTGACGTCATTTGAAGCTACGCGCCCGCTGACGCACTCGTGTCGCGGCCCACAGGAGTACCAGTACGCGACCAACTTGACGAACGAGGAGCGGCGGGTGTACGCGCTCAAGCAGCGGCGGCTGCTGCTGCAGCGCATCTCGGGGGCATCTGAATCCATTTGGAAGACGCGAGAAGACTCACTGGCCAAGCGAATGCTCCCAAGGCTCAACCAGGATCGTACGTAAACCTGCTGGTCCGTAGGTGCTCCTGTAGGCGTCCGCTGAGTGGCTCACGTCCACATGCAACACTCCAGACGCGCAGGATATTGTGAACGACATTGAGCACGATGAAGAAGCGCTCGATTTTTCCGGTTTGAATGCATCGATCCCTCAGGAGACACGCCGGGACGCTGGAGAGATGCTGTCGCTGGCGAAGAAGAAACGATCGCGCCCTGCTGTCGACAACATTCCCGTCGTGAAGCGAAGCAAAGCAGATACGCGAGGGCCGCCCGCTGAAGGCCAAGGCACCACGCTTGACACAGATGCAGAAGGTGACTCGACCGTACTGCTGCACGTCGCGCGGCTCCTCGCTGATCTGCTGGAAAGTATGTTCGATTCCAAGTGGGAGACTCGTCACGGATCGCTACTGGCGATACGGCAGATCTTGATCTCGTCCCAGTTTTCCGCGTCCGTTCAAGCTGTTGATGCGAATGTTGTCGGCGAGGGAATGGACGAAGCGGCTGCCGGTTCTTCAGACAGCGTTCGCGCACGTGGCGTCGTCAAGAAATGGCTGGAGGAGTGCTTGATTCGATGCGTGTGCGTGCTCGCATTGGACCAGTTTGTTGACTACTCGGCTGACGGATCGGTTGCGCCTGTGCGGGAGCTGTGTGCCCAGATCTCGGGTATCCTGCTGGGGTGCCTTCACAGCTACGGAAGCCTCATGGAGATCCTGCATGTCTTCCGCACGCTCTTCGACGGGTTGACGTGGCACGCCCATCACGGAGGGCTTCTCGGGCTGAAGTACCTGGTGCAAGCGCACACCAGTCATGCGAACGACTTTGTTCCCGTGATCTTTGACGACGTTGTCGGGGCGATGTCGATTCCGACGATGGAAGAAGACGTACTGGTGCTGACTGCAGAGATGCTGGAGGACTTCGCTCCATATATGGCCAACGTGGAAGCGGAAAAGATCGCAGCGGCTGGGCGGATGCTTTGGCGCAGTCTTGTCCGCGAAAACGGCCGTGGCTTTGTGCGCGCGGGTGTCATCGGTGCGTTGTCGTCCTGGTACCAGTCACCTGCTACCAAGTCGGTCTTGTCGCGTGATGAAGCCTTGGCCTCGAACGCATGGCTCAACCTAGTACACGCCATCGGGATGCTTCATCATCACTCGGAGTTGGTGCGGGGTTCCACTGCTCGGTGTGTGGCTGCTCTTGCGAACGCGGAGAGCGTGGCCGATCGGACAGTGTATTCGGACTTTTGCAGGCGCTTCCTGCCCCACCTGCTGCTTCAGCTCGTGCTAGAGACGAAGAATGCGGTGACGCAGGACCTCGTGAGCTCCTGGAAGAGTGTCGTGAAGCTTTGCGCTGGCTCGGACGCATTGGTCTCCATCGCTTCGGAACACCTGGGGCGCTGGGTTCGATTCCTCTGGGCGGACGAGTCCCTGGCAAGTCTGAATGTGGATATTGGCGTCTCCGGCTCCAGCCTTTGTGACCTTCCTGCCTCTCGTCCATCGGGGAGCACTCTTGACCGAGGCCAATCGGTCGGGTGGCGCGTAACTTTCGCCGACGCGCTTGGGTTTCTCGCATCGTGCCTACCAATGGAGAACTCCAACCTGCGATCATGTACAGTCGAGTTGCTGAACGTGATCGGCGAAGGTTTTACCACGACGTACGGAGAGATGCAATGCGGCTGCCTTCTCCTGCTATCTCGGTGGGCCCTTTACGAGAGTCAAGCACACAACGTGGAGCGACTGGGCCGATTGCGGAGCCAATTTGAGTCCACCCTCGACGAATTTGCGAGGAGCAAGTGGAAACCGACGGCGGCACGCGCATTGCAGGAGATTATCAATGGACGGAAGATAGTGCTATACTACGAGGAACAAGTCAAGCAGGTGAAGCGCATCATCACAATGCAGGCGCGCATTCTCAACATCTTTTCGAAGGTCGGGATTGCCGTGAAGCAAGAAAACGCAACGGGCCGTGAGACTTCAACGCTTGTGTCGGTAGCAGATTTATCGCGAGGGATCGCGGAGAAGGTCGCGTCGCTTCCATACGACAGTTTGCGTGCGCACGCGTCCGAGTATGAGGACGCACACTTCAAGCGCCAGGATCTGTTCGTGGTGGACGAGTTGATCCAGGACACCTTTGCCCGCTTGTACCACCGCGTCCAAGGACTTGGGAGCTGCGCGTATTGCTTCCTGCTGCCGATGCCGGCCAAGAAGAGCGGCTTCTTGGTGTTTGCGCTGATGGATTCACTCAAGGAGGAAGACGACGTCGTGTTCCGCGGTTTGACGGCCAATGCGCTTGCAGATTTCGTGCTGAGCCAAGCTCATGTCCAGAAGAAATGCGTCGCAAAGATCGTTTCGAACTTGTGCAGCAGTGCGACTGCGCTACCGCCCAGCGGCCCACCAATAGTGCCCGCAGTGATTGAATGCTGTTCAATGAGTGAGCAGGCCGAATCGTTGCCACCAGACGTGAAGAAGAAGACGCAAGTTCGAGTCGCGGGGGCGATTGCTGCACTGTCTTCGATATGCTCCAAGGGCGGAGCATCTCTGTTTACGGCGTGTCCTGCGCTGGAAGAGAACGTTTCGCGCGCGTGGCAGCACGACGGTGCGGGAGAGAAAACTATTCAGAGGAGTATGAATTTGATAACGCTGCTTGCTCCGCTGCTCGAGGAACGCTGCGCTGCCGAGAAATGTATGGGATGGTTGCAACACGCAGCCGCCGTGATCATGGCTCGAAAGGTTGAAAACGCGGGGAAGCCATCGGCATCATCGGACGAAGAAGCGACTTATACCAAGCACGTGGCTGCGGTTGCGATCGCGACTATCTGCAAGTGCGCACATTCCTACCGCCACGAGGCCATGCAGGTCGTCTACACGCAAGTGTTCAGTGCGTTCTCGACGACGAGCACACTCCGCCATCAAGAACTGAACGCCGCCATCATGGTATTGGATCGCATAGTGCGCGTGCTGCCGCCGGATTCCTTGATCCCGTATATTCCGAGCCTCGTCCACTACTCCATGACCGCGATGGCGTCGCAGCATCCGGAAACCCGCATCGCGGCAGCCCGGGCGTTCGCAGAGCTCGTCCCGTTGATCCCGTTGCAGATGGATCTCGGCGCTGGGGACTTCACAAGCGCAGCGGCATTACCAGCGTCTGGATCGCTTCAGGCAATTGTGCGGGAGAACCAAGTGTCCCGGCAATTCCTGGAGAGCTTTCTCAGAGGAACCGCGATCCAGCATACGGACGTACAACCATGGCTCGCCGAGGGTGTGGCGCTCCGCCAGTATCAACAGCACGGAGTCGACTGGCTGACGTTCATGGCTCGCAACAACCTCCACGGGATACTCGCGGACGACATGGGGCTCGGGAAAACGCTGCAGTCACTGGCTGCTATTGCAGCCAAGCTAAACACTCGCGCAGAGAGAAGCAACGCCGAGAGTCAGCGAGACTCGATGTGCCTTGTGGTGTGCCCGCCGATTGTAGCTCACCACTGGGTTTCGGAGGCGAGAAAGTGTCTTCCCACGACGTTTACGACTGTCGTGGACTACTCTGGTCCGGCGGCCGAGCGGCGGAAGCTGCGAAGAGAGATCCAGCGTCCCAACGATGCGCGTTCAGGTCGGTGTACTCTCATTGTGACGGCATACGCGGTCGTACGCAGCGATGAGGATGGTTTCCTGGCCGGACAAGAGTTCGACTACGTCGTTCTTGACGAGGCGCACCTCATCCGAAACCCGACGACAGCGCTTTTCCGCTCTGTCCAGCAACTACGAGCAGCCCACCGCATGGCTCTGAGCGGAACGCCGCTGCAGAACCACGTCGGCGACTTGTGGTCGCTGTTCGAGTTCCTGATGCCCGGCTACCTCGGCAACTTCCCCTCGTTCCGTCGCGACTTTGTTCTCCCCATCACCAAGTCCAAGGAGCGGAACGCTACGGCCAAGCAGAAGGAAGTGGCCGCGCTTGCGATCGCTACTCTCCACCAGAAAGTGCTGCCGTTCATCTTGCGGCGAACGAAGGACCAGGTGCTGCGGGAATTGCCGCCGAAGACCATCTCCAACGTGCTGCTGCCGCTCTCGAGCGTCCAGCAGCGACTGTATGCCTTCGCAGCTTCGTCATTGCCGTCGAAGACAAGTGATCGTCGCGAGACGAACGACTCAAAGGTTGCGCATGTGTTCACGGACCTCCAGCTTCTTCGTCGGATCTGCGTGCACCCATCGCTGGTCCATGATGAGCGCTTCGTGCGTGCCTTGGAACCAAAGGAGCTAGCAGCGGCGCAGAAATGGTCGTCATCCGGCAAGCTGCTGGGGCTGCGCGACTTGTTGGTTGAGGTCTGCGACGTGAGCAACAAGGACGCAAATGACAGCGACGAGTTCGCGCTGCAGCCGCACCGATGCCTTGTGTTCGCTCACCTCCACGAGACGCTGGACCTGACGGAGCAAATGCTGTCCGAGGCGCTGCCCCGCGTGAGTTTCCGCCGACTGGATGGCCGGACGCCTCCTGCTCAACGGGCGAACATTGTCCAGCAGTTCAACGAGGACCCGTCGATCGACCTGCTGCTCCTCACGACTGCAGTAGGTGGACTCGGCTTGACGCTCACGGGCGCGGACACAGTCATCTTCCTCGAGCACTCGTGGAATCCGTTCGTGGACCTGCAGGCGATGGACAGAGCGCATCGTATCGGGCAGAAGCGCGCCGTCCGCGTGTTCCGGCTCATCATGCAGCACTCGCTAGAGGAGCACATCATGAACTTGCAGGCGTTCAAGCAGGGCGTGGCCGACACGGTCGTCAAGCAGCAGAGCGACGCGCAGAGCAGCATGAACGCGAGCACCAAGGGCGTGCTGGAGCTGCTGAAGTCGTCGTCGGCCGCCGTTACGGCCAAGGAGATTGCGACTAACACGCAACGTGGAGAGGATGCGGCGAGCTTTCTACCAGGCGCGGCGAGGGAGCTGCTGGAAGAGATCGGCGAGCTGTGGGACGAGTCGCAGTACGAGTCACTGGCGTTTCCGTCCAGCGAGTGAGCGGCAACGACGGGTAGAAGGGTGTTCTCTATTGTATCTATGCGGATCACGGACGGAGAGAAGTCGGTGCAGCGGAGTCTACTGCGAGTCCATGAGGCTCTCAACGTCCAGCTGGAGAATGTCGGCGTCGCATCCCTGTTGAAAGCACGACAACGAGTTAGATGACGATGACTAGGCTCAACAAGGAGCGGTGGCGACGAGCGTACCAGGATGGACGAGACGTTGGGCTGCGTGCGGCCGCGGTCGCCGTGCACGAACTCCTTGACGTACGTGCCGGCGGATGTGGTGAGGCGCAGCAGCATGTAGTGCGCGTTCAGCACCTCGCACTTGGCCGCGTGGATGATCTTGGGGCGAGTCATGAGCGTGCGGCGGTGGAGCACACGCACCGGCGTCTTCTGCTTGATCGTGAGGTCGCAGATGCCGTCGAGCTTGGCGACGGCCTCAGGCGTCAGCGCTGCCTCCGACCACACCACGCAGCTATCATCAACGCGTCAGCACGACCAATCAGATGAGGTATCACCTCGCGCTTAATTAGACGCGGAGCACGCACCAGTAGGTCTTCTTCTTGGAGTCGGCGCCGGCCTGGAGCCCGGCGAAGTACTCCTTGGTCGAGGCCTTGGTCTCGCGGATCTCGACGTCGCCCTGGTTGGCCGCGTTGATCGCCGCCTCAATCTTGGCGTAGTCCTTGGCCGACAGGTTGGTCGTCTTGGCGTCTGCAGGTGCATTCAGTTTCATCAGCCCACCGCGCATTGATCACAGACTCGCTCATACACACAGTCGTACCGAGAACCTCGAGGATGAACGGGCGGCCGTTGCCGAGCATGCGCACGTCCACGTCCTCGCGACCGGCCGTGTGGAACTTGTAGCCCTTGCCGCGGAAGAAGGGCAGCGCGATCTCGCCGATGCACTCCTCGACCGACGACTCGCCCATGCGCTCGCCGTCCAGCACCCACGGGGTCTGGCTCAGCCCGCGTCTGAACTTGAGGTATCGGCCCTGCAAGTACACGGGTTCGTGCTCCAGCACGACGCGCGCCGTCGCGCCGGTGCTCAGCGGCGCCGGAGGGCTCACAACCGTCTCGGGCATGGTCGTGAGCGCCGCAAGCGCGCGCGTGACGGCTCCGAAGCCGTCGAACACGGGCGCCGGCCCGCGGTGGCGCTTCTTAGCCGACTCTAGCTGCTTCTAATGGTGGAATGGGCGTGTGAGCATGGTCGTGGGCAGGGACGGACTGATACAACAGACGCACCTTGATGGCGGAGAGCTGCTTGACCTCGTCGGCGGACTCGGGGTGTGTGACCTCCAGCAGCACCGCGAAGTCGCTCGCGTTGGAGCACTCGGCGTTGTGGAGCAGCGCGGCAATGTCGCTCGCGAGCAGCGACTGGAGCGGTAAATTGCAACACAGTTAGCGTCGAGAAATAATGCAATAGACGGACGACTCGAACGCGCGCACCTTGAGCACGTCCTTGAGGTCGGAGGGCGCGCGGCCGCCAAAGCCCGCCACCTCCGCCCGCAGGTGCGCCAGCAGCGCGTACTCACGCAGCAGCACGACGCTTGGCAGCTTAATGTTGAGCGCGAACGTCTCGGCGTCGTCGCGGCGCTCGAGCGTCAGCCGCTGCACGTCCGCGAGCACCTGCGCCGTGAACGCGCCGCTCAGCACGCCCACGCAGCACGAGCACCGCCCGACTGCGTCCGCCTGTAATGTTAGTCCGCTGCCAGCTATCCGCCTCGTTCGATACTATGCCGCACCTGGGGTCGCGTCCACAGCAGCGGCGTCTTCGTCCGCGTCGGCCAGGAACGTCCGCAGCGCATCGCGCACCTGTTCTTCCTCCAGACTGCCGCAGCAACACAGACAGCAACCATTAGACGGCGCCAGACGCTTGCCGCGTTGGACGGAGCGCCGCACGTACTCGTAGACGCCCCGCGCGTCCACGTTGGCGAAGCGCAGGCAGCAGCGCGCGCACAGACCCAGATTGAGCGCGGTCGCGAGCCCCGCGGGCGTCCAGCGCGCGTCGTCGCGGCGCAGAGCGGCGGCCAGCGCGTCCATTATTGGTCGAGTGGCTTCAGCAAGTAGTGGTGAGGTGGAATTGTGCACCGGTCTTGTATTGCGCCGCTGGTCGGGCTTCCAGTCGTTTTCTCAGATGAAGCGTATCAGGGGTTGAGTATGGTAAGATGTGCATCTGATTCGGTTTAAGCGCGTCTGAGGCGCGCGTGGGCGAGGTGCAACGGGGTCAAGCTATGCGGGCGAGCACGGAGCATTCTGCCTCCCGACATGTAGGCATATTGCTGCTTGTACAATACGGTCGAGCCAATGGGATGGATGCTTGTGAGTAGTGCTCCCACTGGTCGATGGTGGCTGCCGCCCCGTTTCTCAGCCTTGGGACGGGGAGCTGATAACTTCAACGCGCGGACCAGACCGTTATATTCCAAAGCCCCACGAGGGGAGGGAGAGGCCCTTTTCCTCGCTCGCTGTCCTTCTCATTCGAGAGATCGTTCCTTTGGATCGAAGCAGTTGGCCCTCAAGACGGTTAAATCAGGTGAGAAGGCGAGAAATGATCGGCTACGGAGCGCTGGTGAAGCGCGTGTGCAAGGTGGCGCCGCCGTCATCGAGCTTGGCCCTCCAGCTCAGCGGAGGCCGCAGCGCCGGGCTGTCGACGGGCTCTGGAAGTGGACTGCTTTCCAGCTGGCACAAGCTCGCTGAGCGGGAGCTCTCGCTGCTGGGAGAGGAGGTCCAGCGCTTCTTGCCGGGGCTCCGCACGCTGTCGCCGTCGACGCTGTCGTCGATGGCGCGGGACGGCGAGCACGAGTTCTTCGAGAACGTGACGGGCTCTATCGGTCGTAGCGAAGACCAGTCGAGCGAGAAGCGCAGCGCCCAGCCGCCGGCGCCGGACAAGTCGGGCAACTCGTACTCGTCGTACTCGTTCAGCTACTCGGCGATCCTGGACAAGGACGGCCAGCGGGTGCTCGCGTCGTCCAAGCGGCGCCGCTACGAGGACTCGACCGGTCGCCTCAAGGCCTGCCACGAGCGCACGGTGGACGGTGGCGCCAAGAAGCTGACGAGCACGTGGGCGCGTCCGAGCGCGGAGGAAAAGAATCCGCAGTGCAAGACGACGCTGGAGGGCTGCGACTCGGAAGAGGAGTTCGAGCAGCAGTGGGCGCAGACGGCGTTCGCAAACGGTCGAGGCGAGAAGAAGAGCGAGCGCCACGACGGACTGGGGTACGGATCGCGACCGCCAGAGGCGGAGCAGCAGGGCGACAGAGACGCCTCGCAGCCGATCGGTCCGGACGTGGACGCGGCCAGGGCGGCGCCGGAGAAAGAGAAGGGCGAGTTCGGCGCCGGTGTCACGCGCGAGGCCAGGGAGAAGTCGCGCGCGGACGCGATCGCTGAGGGCTCGCGCACGCAGGAGGAGGAGACGACGCCGCCCATGTGAGGGGGGGAGAGGAGAGAGGGGATGCCCGCTTGACCGTGTTGAAGTGGGCTGCATGTCGGTTAAGGTTTGATGGAGGTTGCTACGCGGCGGATAAGGTTGCAATCAGACACAAGAACAGAGTCCCGCGAGTGCCAGAACTCCCTGTACAGTGACCATCGCGTCTTGTCTCTTACCCCCTTCAGAAAACCTGCGAAACGCGATACGGCAGCATGGGTGCTTTCGGCGGGGACAAAACTAGTCGTACCTAGTCGGGCGTCGACAGTGCGCCACTTTGTATCGCAAACTGCAGTTTCTTTTCCTCTTTCTTGTTGTTTGGTCAGTCAGTCAGTCAGTAACCAAGTGAGTCGATCGTTCCCTGCCTTCCTTCCGACCCGACCGACTGGGCGATCGATCCATCCACCGACCAATCCGTAAGCTTGCGCGTCCGCCGCTGCGTTTCCGCGCGTCTACGACCATCTCCCGGGCGCCACCTCGCCTCTTACTGGTATCCGCGTACTGTACGTACGTGTTGCCCTTTCTCGTCTGATTCCCCTCCCTTTCCTCTTATTCGCTTCGTCCTCCTCCGTCTGCACTTTCTCATTCGACGGCGGCCGACCATAGCAGTCTAGCACAGGCAATGGACGACCAACTGGACGAAGAGCCCGTCTTCATGGACGACGACGCGCAGGACGAGGGCGCGGACGTCAAGTCGCTGGCGCGCGAGCGAGCGGACGCCCCGCCGCCGCCGAGCTTCGGGCTCAACGGGCTGGGCGTGGACCACGCGGCGGGCGCGGACGGCAGCGGCGACGCCAGGCGCTGGCTCGTGAGCCTGGAGAAGTCGATCCGCGCGATCGTCAGCATCCGCCTGCTGAGCGTGCGCGCCTTCGATGGGAACGGCGCGTCCTTCAGCGTCGCCACGGGCTTCGTCGTCGACCTGGCGCGCGGCATCATCCTCACGAACCGCCACGTCGTGACACCCGGCCCCGTCGTCGCCGACGCCATCTTTCTTAACAAGGAGGAGGTCGACCTCGTTCCCATCTACCGGTGAGTGCATCGCTGAGTCTGTCGCAGACGTGGGGATTGGAGAACTAACGTGATGGTTGTGCTGATGCGTCGCAACTGTCCACAGTGACCCGGTGCACGACTTTGGGTTCTTCCGCTTCGACCCTCGAAAGGTCAAGTTCCTCGAGCTGCACGAGATCCCGCTGCGTCCGGAGGCCGCAAAAGGTGACCAGACCGTTTTATTGAACGGTATGTGTTGACCTTGATGCTCACTCAGTTCTTATCTTGATACGACGCATATAATTCATACCAGTCGGCGTCGAGATTCGCGTTGTTGGCAATGACGCCGGCGAGAAACTGTCCATTCTGCCGGGAATCCTCGCCAAGCTAGACCGCGACGCGCCGTCCTACGGCTCCTCCACGTACAACGACTTCAACACATTCTACTTCGCTGCTGCGAGCAGCACGTCCGGAGGGTCGAGCGGCTCGCCGGTGCTCAACATTGACGGCTGCGCAATCGCGCTGAATGCTGGAGGCGCCAAGAAGGCTGCCTCGTCGTTCTACTTGCCGTTGGATCGCGTCGTGCGGGCGCTCAAATGCATCCAGAACGGAGAGCACGTGGCGCGGGGAACGCTCCAGACCATCTTCCGCCACACGGCTTTCGACGAGGTTCGGCGCCTTGGGATCCCCGCTGCAACTGAAGAAATCATTCGTCAGCACTTCCCGTCCGAAACTGGAATGCTTGTGGTCGACCAAGTGATCCAAGGCGGCCCGGCCGACAAGAAGCTTCAAACGGGCGACGTGCTCATCAAGTTCAACGGGCGGTACGAAACGACATTCCTGGGCGTTGAGGACTTTCTCGACTCGCACGTCGGGGAGACAGTCGAGATCAAGTTCCAGCGTGGTAATACGCTCCAAGTCGTCACCATTGACGTGCAAGACCTCCACGCGATCACCCCGGACCGCTATTTCGAACTCGGCGGAGGAATCGTGCACTCGCTTTCGTACCAGCAGGCTCGCAACGCGTCGCTCCCAGTGGGCGGGGTGTATCTTGCCCAAGCTGGCCACATGTTCATGAAGGCGCACTTGGTCCAGCCGTGCATCATCACGGCGATCGACGGGAAGCCTACGCCGACGTTGGACGATTTCGTTCGGGTCGTTTCAGCCCTGCCGAATGGCTATCGCACAGTGCTGCGGTATTTCATGATTCGGGATCGACACCGCGTCCGCACGGCGTTCATCATGATGGATCGGCTTTGGTTCCCCGTTCAGATGTGCACGCGAAACGACGAGGACGGGCTCTGGTACTCGGTGCCGTGCGGTGACGAGTCGACACAGCTCGCGTCGATCAAGACGCAGAACCCGAGCTACGCTCCGACTCCATTGAGCTTCCCAGGCGGAAGTGCACTCGGAAAGAAGATGTTGCTGTCCCTAGTGATGGTGTCTTTCGACATCCCATACATGATCGACGGTATCTCCAGCTCGAGCTACCACGGTATGGGCCTCGTTATTGACGCAGGGAAGGGCTTAGTCCTCGTGGATCAGAACACGGTACCGATCGCACTCGGAGACGTGCTTGTGACGATCGCAGCGTCAGTCGAGATTCCCGCCAAGGTCGTGTTTGTGCACCCTGTGCACAACTTCGCCATTGTTCAGTACGACCCAAGCCAGCTTGGCGTGGTTGCCACCCACATCGAGAGCGCCGTGTTCGCCGACAAGCCTCTTCAGGTGGGCGATTCGACCGACTATATCGGGCTTAGCAGCAACTGGACAGTCGTCACGATGAAATCTGTGGTGACGAAGACGGACCGCCTGGTGCTGCGTGACTTTCAGCCTCCTCGCTACAAGGCGTCGAACGTTGAAGTGCTCCACTTCGACCGCATCACCAAGTCTGTCGGCGGCGTGTTCATGGATGAAGTTGGACACGTGAACGCGTTGTGGTTGTCGTTCAGCTACCAGGACGCGACTGGGCGAAAGGAAGTCTTCCGCGGACTCCCAGTAAGCGTCGTGCGTCCTATTGTTGACGAGCTTCGCAATGGTGGGGGTCGCGTACCCGACACAGTGACCATCTTGCCGGCGCAGTTGCTAACGTACTCGCTTTCAAAAGCGCGTGCGGGGCTAGGACTCTCGGATGAATGGATACAGAAACTGGAGAGCTGCTGCGAAGACAAGCGTCAAGTGCTAGGTATCAAGCGATGCGCAGCGGACACAGACTGTGCTTCCAAGCTGGAGAGTGGTGATTTGCTGCTCGCGATTGACGGGCAAGTCGTCGTGAGAGATGCTGATGTCGAGCTGGCGGCGTCCAAGAAGAGCGAGGTTCGTGCGCTGATCATTCGCGACCAGCACGAACGTGAAGTCTTGGTGCACACGTCGCAGTTGTCCGCGATGGGAACCGATCGTGTAGTAGTCTGGTGCGGTCTGGTGATCCAAAATCCGCACTACGCCGTTGCGAGCCTCGGGTATATTCCGGAGGAAGGTGGCGGCGTATACTGCTCGCGGTGGTGTTATGGCTCACCGGCTCACAAGTACGGTCTTCGGGCGACGATTTGGATCGTGGAAGTCAACGGCAACCCAACCCCGACACTCGACGCCTTCTTGCGCGTCGTTGAGAAGCTGGGCAACCGCGACTCGGTGCGTCTGAAGACGATCTCGATCAACACGAAGCCCAAGGTGTTCACGCTGAAGACGGATTACCACTACTGGCCGACGGTCGAGCTGCGCCGCCAAGGCTGGGACTGGAAGTATGTCTCGCACCCGTCGTCAACGTGAGGCATGCACTCGAGCATCAAGCGTCATGAGGTTAATGGTGGCAGCTGTCAACACTACGACAGTTACTGAGAGCGCGAGCGACAGCATGTGCACTTCAAGATGTGGCGAGTGGCTAAGCGAATGCGGGACAACGAGCGGCATTGTCGGCCCTGCTTCGCTCCATAGGTATGTTTTTCAAAAATAGACTGCGACTGAGCTTACCAAAACGTTTGTGCGATGGATTGCGGACTGTGGAGCGTATGAAGGTGGCATGGCTGGTCAAGTCACCTACTGGGAAGCGATCGAGTGTGTGGATCCATGCAGCGCCGACCGACGATCCAGAATGAGCAGCCAACGCGGAATTGACTTGCCTTGCACGGATCGACAGCAGCTGATGAGTTCGCGGATGAGTACGACACACAGAGTACCACCCAGTCCTGACGAATATGGCGGGGCTAAACTCAGAGCGGTGTCGGTGCCGCTGCCCTCCACTTCGAAGGACGGTGGAAACTACGACGGATGCGTTGGAGATGAGCACGGACCGGGCGACAAGGGCAATGATCATTCCCGCGAAGACGACCGGTGTAGTGCGTGGGCAGATGTGGCCGAGTCGATCTCACGCGAAGCTGCCAGTAGCACCGAAGGCGCCGGCCATGCGTATCAGTGCAATAGCGGGAACGACGACGGCGCGCTCAGCAGTCACACGGACGGAGCAGAGACGAAGGTGTTCGTTCGCCGATCGCTCTCGCCGAACAAGCTGCGAGGGTGCTGCGACCGCTGCAAAAGCGACTTGAACGGCAAACTGTTGGCTCGCTGCAGCGTGTGCGGCTTCTGCCGCCACCTCTACTGCTTTTCCCCACCGCTCAAGCAGCATCCGGCGCTGGAAGAGCGCGCAGCCCCGAAGCGGCGCGTATCCGCCATGGTTGCCCAGTCGATGATCGCACAGTGGAAGTGCGGGACCTGCGCCAGAAATCTGGCCGGGCGAGCGCCGCCGTCTCCACAAAAGGAGCGTCTTCACACAGAAACGCCGCAACGAGACGCAGCGACCCTGTTAAGGGCGTCAAAGAAGCGTCTGCGCCAGGCTCCGTCACCTGTGAATGGCCCCAGCAGTAGCCCGCGCCACTTGGTCAACGTCCCAACCAACAAGCTGCCACCTCAAGTTGAGCACGGTCAATCACCTGCTGACGGCGCACACTCGGATCCATCCCTCGAGCGGAGCGAATCGAAAGTGGACGAGAAGCCAGCCGCGGAGTTCGACTGGTACAAGTTTCGGTCGGAGAAAGCTGCGCGAGTGCTCAGCCAGGCCGGAAACAAGGACGAGCTCGTGTACTACTCCCGGTCGGTCGGTCTGATGAGGAAAACAGCGCGGTTCTGGTACAATTACGTTCAACAGAAGAAGCTGCGGTCGCATCTGAATCAGCAACGGCTGCGGTGGGCGACTGGACCGCAGATCTACGACGTGAAGCACGTCCTGAGCGAAGAAGACCGCGTCAAGCTCGAGGCCTCTCACCACCGACGCAAAATGGAGGAGACTGAGACGATTCGCCTGTTCACGGACGCCAACGCCAGCGTGCCGTACTACAGGCCTCCAAGACGGGAAACAGTGGTCGCAGCGTTGAATGGCGAGCCAACTGACGATGATGTGACGAGCGAGCGAGTGACAGAAACTGTTGCAAGTGCTGTTGCAGACCTTCTTTTGGAGATGGTGACGGCGATCGCCATGGCGGAAGAAGATGTGGATGTTCCAGGTGAGCTACCGAGCAGTGAGGTGTATGGGAGCTCACACCTTAGTATTCTTGGCTTGCAACTGGCCGCTAAAGTGATCCAGCGACTCCTTCGCGCGCGCCAGCATGCCCGCGATAGAGCACGACGAGTGGAGCGTCAAGACTTTAAGTGTGTAGATGTGGCCGGTGACACAAGAGATCGAGAGGACGGCCTCAAAGAAGAGGAGAAACTCGAGCTTGAGCGAAGACGCGGGAGGGCACATGCGCTGCTGACGCATTTGGCGTTGTGTGCGAGGTGCTTGGGCGTCCTCGTGACCAAATTTCGCCAGCGACAGACCAAGAAGGAGCTGGTCTCACTGCTTGCAGACCCAGCGCCGCGTCCAGTAGCGCCAGACGACACGATGCCTATTGGTGATAAGCCGGACGAGATCTCCGCTGCTGAGAGGAGTCGAGTCGCCCAAAGGCATATCTTCGGCTTCTTTCGCAAGTACGTTGGCCCGCGGATATATCGCAGGAAGCTTGTCATGGCGAGACGGATCCAGCAGTGGTGGAGGCTCACGACGCGCCGGAGGAAATGGAGTGTGCTGGCGGCTTCCTACCGGCTGCACATGCGCGACGCGGCATGCCGTCACATTCAACGCCTGTACCGTGGCTACAAAGTGAAGCGGAAGTTCCAGGTAGCGCTGGAGAAGCTCGCGCTCAAGAGGCTGCAGCTGTTCCTGCGTCAATGGATCATGTCGAGGCTCATCAAGAAGGAGCGCGAGCGCGTCGATTTATACAACGCGGCTATGAGGCTGAGCGTTGCTCCAGACGGGATGGTGCAGCGTCCGGAGGCGTCGATGCTCGAGATCCTGGACGAAGTGGGCATGGCGCTCTATAGTGCCGGCGATTTCTGGAGTGCTGCGTTCGTGTTCGAGAAGTTTACGAAGGCAAAAGGCTCGCTCGACGTCGCGGACTTTGAGTTCATGGTCCCGTTCGCCTACTCGCACCACATGACGTGGTATTCGTCCTACGACTCGTCCAACCTGATGCGCGCGCACGACTTGTACTGCTCTGCCCTCGAGTACGCGACCAAGAACAGGGCAAGCAGCGACGCCTCTTCCGTCTTTGACCCCGACATCCTCCAAGACCTCGCGCTGGTCAAGATGCACGTGGGCGACACGGTCGGCTCGCTGCGACTGCTCGCGAAGCTCATCGAGTTCTTCCCGCACGAGCCAAGTTTCCCATTGTGGTTGCTGCTGGCCGCCGTCCAGATGCAGCAGCGAGGCGACTGGGAGCAGAGCGTGCAGTACCTGACGTACGTGCAGGACATCCCGCCCGCGCCGTATTTGGAGCGTGACGTGCTCGTGCTCTGCGCGATTGGACTCCAGCGCTGCAGTGGCGAGACGAGCGACACGTCAAAGAAGGAGGCGTGGCGAGCGGCGCTGCGGCTTTGGTCCATGGACAAGAAGACGAGGGAGGACGAGATGAGTCAGAGGGGACGCCACAAGGCCCAGTCGACTCAAGCGCGACTCAAGTGGGAGGTCGCGACGGACCTGGCGCAGCGCGCGCTCGGCCAGGGCCACTACCTGCTCGCGATCCAAACGTACACGTTCGCGATGACGCGCTACGCAGAGACGGCCGACTCGTACGAGGCTCAGACGGCGTGGTGGGACCTCTCGGACGCGTACCGGCATCTGGGCAAGCTCGAGCTGTACCTCCAAGCAGCGGCGCGCAGTCACGAGAGCGGTGGAGTGAAGCAGCAGGACGAGAGTCTGGTGGCGACGTGGAGGGAGCACGCAGAGCGAAGCTCCCGCAGCTTCCAGGAGGAGCTGCAGCAGTCGTCGGCCATTAGGAAGCTGCAGCAACTGACTGCGCAGCCGTAGCGATCGATGGAGAAAATGCAAGTCTACCAGAATGTCGACATGTATTGGATAGTGGGAAGGACGGGTAGCTCTAGCTTTGTGCGGTCCATTATGCGAAGAAGGCGGCGGCCGTGGCTATGGCCGCGACGGTGACGACCGACACGCTGGCGACGTCAGCGCCGCTGGACGTGGGCGTCGGGGTCGGCGTGGACGCGGAGGAAGACGCCGAGGACGCCGCAGTGGCCGAGGAAGACGCGCTGCCGGCAGCCGTGGCGGAGTCGTCGGCGCTGCTTCCGGCCGTGATCGATGAGGAACCCGAGCCGGCCCCGCACGTGACGTTGGCCCAGAGCGACGGGTCGGACGTCTTGGTGGCGTCGCCCGGGTGGGAGACGCCCTCGGTCCACCGCACGACGGCGTTGGACGTCTGCACCCACTCGCAGCACGGGTCACCGAGCTCCTGGCCGTTGGTCTGCCCGTCGCCGTCCGAGTCCTGCGCGCAGAAGTTGGCGGTCCACTCGTGGCCGGCGGACGCGAAGTCGAGGCCGAAGTCGTTGTTGGCGCCGCCGCCCTCGGGGTCGATGTGGCCCAGCGCGTCCACGCCCGGCACGTTGGCGCCGTTCGGGAGCCGCGCAGGGTACGTCGGGCGGGCCACCGCGCCGCCCACGAGCGCCAGGCCGATCACGAGAGCAGCCGCGTGCATCGTTCGATGGATGGGAGGGGGAATAAAGGACGGAGGAGGAGGGGGAAGGAGGCTGGGTGCGTCAGAGGCGGGAAATTCGAGAGTGAGCGACGAACAGCGCTTGGAAGCCCGGACCCCCTCCGGTTCGATCAATAATGACAAGGCGGTGAGCGTCGGTGAGATGTTCAGTATGTAACAGCGATTGTTCAACGCTGTCCTACTGCGAGAAGCGCCATGGGTACTGTCTGTACCACTGGGTGCTGTAGGTGTCCACTCCCGTCGCTCGGGTTTACTGCAGCATCACGTTTTACACCATCACGAGAGAATCCCAGCAACCCTGACGCGACCGCTCATCGGCTCGATTTGACGAGACCACCGGATTCCCTGGCAGCTTTTTGCTGAACGGCGGCGCATTGTGTAACACTCGGGATAATAATGGTGACGTGACGCACCAGTGAGCGTCATCCGGCGGGATTTGCTCGGCGCCACCTGTGATTACACTGATTATGCTGTCGGTGGCTCGCAAACCGAGTCGCACGGCGCTCGCGAGCATTTACTGTTCGTTATTACAGGCACATGCCAGGAGAAGAGAAGATCCGGCGGTTGCGGCGCAGTGTGTTGACTTGGGCGGGTCTGAAAGGACAATACACTATGTAGAAGATTGCGGGAGTCAAAATGATTGCGAATTGTGATCGAAGTGGTGGGATTGTGGGTGCCAGCCAGCGTGAGTCCAACGGTCGCAACGCCTCGCAAGCGGCCTGGGGGCCCATTCTCCGCGCAGATGCCGAGCCCAGCGTCAACGAACGCGATTGACCTGATCACACGCGTGGGCCGGCCTCGAGCAGCTTCTAATGCGCTTGGCGTATCCGTCGGGGCGCTTCGCAAACTGATGATGTTTACAAACAAGGTCTTGCAAATCTATGCAAGGCTTGTAAAGACGGCAGTAACGCAGCGAGCGGGGATGCAGGAGCACACGATCGTCGAGATGACGCGGCGGTCGCATTCTTTTCGAGTACTGTAGCGGTATGTTTATGGTAGAGACACTCCGGTTACGCCCTCGACTGCATTCTTAAGATAGGACGGGGTGCTCGTTCTTGTTGGCGATGTTTTATGCCTAAGGAGAACGGTCAATTCAAGGCCGCTGAGAATTGGCCATCAAACCCTCAGTCATATCTTTCGATCCA
>JAADXW010000349.1:0-24573 GCA_023337975.1 Phytopythium ostracodes
CCGAGGAAGCGACCTCGAGCTACACGGAGGATGCCTCCACCTCGAGCTACACTGAGGACGCCTCGACTTCGAGCTACACTGAGGACGCGTCGACTTCGAGCTATGCCGAGGACGTCTCAACCTCGAGCTACACTGAAGCGTCAACGTCAAGCTACTCGGAAGAAACGACTTCGTCGACCTCTACCGAGGAGACCACATCTTCGAGCTCGGCAGCGGATGCTGCTTCCTCGGCTGCGGATGAGACTGAAGCGCCGGAGTTGAGCTCCAGCACCACTGAGGACAACGTGGAGACGTCGTCCAGCACTGCGGCCGAGGCCGATGACACGACAACGTCAGCCACGTCGACGGCCTCCTCCGCGTCCGCTGAAGCCGCGACGACGACGTCCAAGTGTAGCGTCCGCCGCCATCGCCAGTAAGCGCTACGTGTTGTTCCAGTTGGCTGTAAAGCTTGGTATCGGTTGCCAGGCAACCGAATTGAGCCGCTGAACTCGGTTGAAGAGACCGAGTTCTGGTAGTCGTCGTCCACGATGCGTGTCAAATTTGGTCGAAGAAGATGTCTCGATCCATTTTCAAGACGTTAAAAATGGATGCTTGTAGTTGACTGGGCTCTAGTTCCGTATTTAACAATGGACGTAGAAATCGGACACATTTGAAGTGGAAAAGTTCTTTTTTTTATTTGACGAAAGTAAGAGAAAGATTGGCCCTAGGCACGCGCCGTCTTATTCGTGGCGAACCCGACAAAACTGGATTGGAAAATCCGAAAGATCCAACTTTTGACCAGTTAATTTGTAAAATTTGGCACGCGTCTGCTAAAAATTTGTGCCCAGTCTCGTGAAATGACACTACAACAATGGGAACAACAGCATCCAGCGGATAAACTACAGTGTGTTCGGTGTTGATGCCGCATACCTCGACGAGGCGAATCTTGATGATGCTACACTCGCAAATCTTTGGGTGACGCCCGCATCTTTTGTCAGAGGGGGAACAAAAAGAGCTCGGCTCATTTTGTCCAAGCTTTGCGTGCCGCCTTCATCAAGTCGCTCACGTATATTCCAGTCCCACCCACCCCTGTCGCCACTTTGTTTATCGTAAAATATCTGAATATGGTATGATTGAGGAATAGTGCTACTATAGGAATCCATGTGGCTCCATCAATACCGTTTACTTATGACATTTAATGCTATAGTATCATCTTCTGTCGTATATTTTGCATTGGCACGTCCACATCACCCACTTTGCCTCTTGCAACAAAAATAAGCCGGCATAGTCCGCCATCAAGCTCGAAAAACCTCATATTCCCACGATAGCATTCGCATAAAACCTCACGTTTCCGTGCGGGAGAATTTCAGAACGCTCGTACCTTCGCGCAACATAAACGGGGACTTTTTCCACCATTTCAGGTCGGATGTTTTGGAAGTGACAAAAGCGAGGAGAAAGCGAGGAGAAAGCGAGGAGAAAGGCGGCGAGAAAGGCAACCAACCTCCAAGGCTTTGGACGGCGATACCGCTCTGGGCTCCCCGCGCGGCGACCGCGACCTCGTCCTGGTGTGTCCGCGTCTTCCCACACGTCGTTTGGTGTCTCTGTGAGTCGCTGGGTGTGCGTGGTTGGTTCGCAGACGTGGCGTCCATCGATCGTCAAGTGTAAGACGTCGTAAGTGGCCAGGAATCCGGTCGCCAGTGTCTCCATGAGCATGCCGGGAGGATATCTCATCGAGCTGTCGCCCACCTCGCGTGCGCATGCGAGCACGGCGCCGGTGGGTTATGAGAGGCGCACGGACGCGACTGTAGACGACGAAGACGCGCCTCTGAGCGACGTCCACGACGCACTGCATCTCAACATGAAGGGCGCGGCGGTGGCTGCAGATGACGACCTGGCCGCGCGGAAAGAGTGCGAGCAGGGCGCGGGAGACGACAAGACGGACAGCGTGCACTGCGAAGGGTACCTGCGCAAGCGGTACAGCTCGAGCATGTACATGGGCTCGTGGCGGTACTGCGTGCTGCAGGGCAACAGGCTGCGCTGGTACATGTCGGAGGAGCTCGCGCGCCGGGAAAGCCAGTTGCGCGGCGAGGTCTGGGTTCAGAGCTTGGAAAGCTGGGACGGCATGGGCACGATCAATGTCTACCCGTTCCCGTTCGCGATCCGCACGACCGGCAAGCGGCTGCTGCTGTGCTCCGCACCCACCGAAGAAGACAAGCAGAAGTGGACAGCAAACCTGGCTCAGTGTGTTGGAAAGGCAAGAGACACGGCGGGTCACGGAGCACACGACGAAGCTTCGCGACGTATCGTGCCAGAAGACATGATGCGCGCCGCCGGTGGAGCGTCCCCCGCTGCTCACTCTCCTGCTCCTCCTGCCGCTGCTACTGCGTCGACCGGAGCGGTTGCTCCGCCTCTGAGTCTCGCGCCGTCGTCAGCTCCACCCATTATGGACTTCTCGCCCGTCTCGTATCCGATCCTGGAATACGGGTACCCCACTAGTGGATCGATGGGCCAGTTGCCAGCATCGGGTCCGACTTTACAGGAAGAACATTTCGCGGCGCCATCACCAAATGACTTGTCGGTGACCACGTCAACTTCTTCGTCCAAGGCATCAGCCAACGCGAATGGCGACCTTGGCTGCTCCGACTGCGGCGTCCGTTTCAAGGCGTTAGTCGCGCGTCGACATGTGTGCGGGTCTTGCGCTGGCGCGTTCTGCTCTCGCCATTGTAGCAGACAGGTGAAGCTGCAGCACCTGGGTCTCCGGTCTACACGCCGTTGTTGTGACGAGTGCGCTCGGCGTCAGGACTTCATCTCGTATCTGCGCACAATGGCGAGGTTCCTGAAGCCGTTTGTGAGCAAAGGCATCTCGATGGCGTCGTTTGTGAGCGAGAGCTACAGTCAGTGCACCAAGACTGACTCTGAAGCGAAGCTGCTGGAGCGAACGCTGCACAAACTTCGGTTTGGCCCGATGAGTCTGAACCGCACGATCAAGATTTTGTACCAGACGCGCAAGAAGCCGCATTTGTTTCGCGTGGCGTGCGAGCGACTGCCGTTTTACACGGAAAACTGCATCGACCGCGTCGAGAACCTGTGGTACCAGATCTTGCACTTGTTCCAGTGCTGCGACACGGACATGCAACATTCCGAGGTGCAGCTCTACTATCTCAAGCGATACATTCGCGCGATCTGTCGGCGGTCGGCGCGAATTGCGCTGCAGACAATCTGGCACGTTCAAGCATCGGTGGGCGACGCGAACAAGTTGCATCCGCATTCCCTGCTCGCGCTGCTCGGGTTCATTTACCCAGCGAGCGCGTCTAGAACGTTGCGTTCAATCGACATCTGGAAGGATTTGCTGCTGGCGAATTGCCCGGAGCACCAGTTTGCCGAGATCATGAAGGACTTGCACCAGATTTCCACACAGACAGAAGAGATTATCGCGCACGAGGGGGACTCGATGCTGGAGCAGTGGCTGAACGCCAAAACAGTAGGCGAGTTCGACGCTTGCGCGATGGCACTCTCCCGATCGGGTGTCGAGCTGTGCGAGTTCCAGTCGAGCATTCTGTATGACTCCATGATCATGAAGCCCGAACACGGCGAGGACGAGGACGAAGACGAAGAAGGCGAGGACAACGCGGATAGCGACTCCGACCAGGTCGAAGCGTTGGTGTTTGAACAGGTCCACTTCGTCCAGTCGCTGGCTGCGATCAGCGAGCGCTTACGCCACGTGCAACCCGTTGAGGACCGCGGAAAGTACCTGGAGGTGGAACTCGAAGAGTTGAACAAGCAGTTGAACGCGTCGGCTTTATACCCGCTGTGCACAGCGTCGGACGAGCTCTACCAGGTTGTGCGGATTCCTCCGACGGAGGGCAAGGTATTTTCGACCAAGATGCGCGCGCCGACGCTGATCTTTGTCGAAACCATTCCAGTGAACGCAAATACGGCAGTCGACACAGACTCTCGTTTGCGGCCATTCGTTAACTCGTCTCGCCCTCGGAACTCGACGTTCTTCGAGACGGTGCCCGCTCTTTCCGTTCTCACGGATGAAGAAATTCGCGAGTCGACCATGTCGTCCGAGTCATCGGCAGATGGAGTGGATGCACGCGTTTTGAAGGTCAAGGTCGAAGCGCAGGAGGCTCTCGATCGAATGCAGTCGGAGATGAGCCTTCCGGACTTGGACTCTGCGAGCAGCACGGGCGATAGCGACACGTACAGTCCCGACATGAAGTCGGCTGTTGGTGCATTTCTCGGCCGTCATATGACGTTTCCGGGTGAGGCTGTTCGCGGCGAGCCACTTAGTCGAGGGAAGATCGTGGGTGGCGTTCGCAACGCGCGGCAGCGACTGGGCGCAGACAACATTGTCTACAACAGCAAGGTGTACGGCGAGAGTTGGGAGGTTCGCAAGGAGCGCATCCAAAGCGAGTCACCCATGGGTCATCTGCCTGGATGGAAGCTGTTCTCGGTCATTGTCAAGACGAACGACGATCTGCGGCAAGAAGTGTTTACGATGCAGCTCATCAACAAGTTCAAGGCAATTTTTGAGTTTGAGCAGACGACGCTGTGGCTGCGCACCTACCGCATCCTCGCCACTGGAGCCAACATTGGGCTGCTCGAGACGATTACGGACGCGTGCTCATTAGACCACCTCAAGAAGAACTTCCCGGGCGGCAACCTCTTCTCCTACTTCAAGAGTGTGTACGGTGAGCCGACGTCGCCCGAGTTCCAGGCTGCCCAGCGCCGGTTCATTGAGAGCATGGCAGCATATTCAGTCGTCAGCTATGTGCTGCTGCTAAAGGACCGGCACAATGGCAACATTCTGCTCAGCTCGGAAGGCCACGTCATCCACATCGACTTTGGCTTCATCTTGGGGATCGCGCCTGGCGGTATGTTTAGCGTCGAGGACGCGCCGTTCAAGTTGACGACCGAGATGGTGGACGTGATGGGCGGCATGGGCTCGGACGGATACCGCTTGTTCCAGCGATGTTTGTGCGAGGGCTTTGCTGCACTCCAGAAGTACCAGTCAGAGATTGTGGCGTTGCTGCAGACGACAGGCCAGCATTCGCCGTTCCCGTGCTTTGAAGGCGCCAAGCTTGCGCGCATCATCTCGGACCTGCGCCTGCGCCTCTGCGTGGGACTGAACAAGCGCCAGATCCGCCAGCGCGTCGAGCAGCTCGTGCGCAAGAGCTACAACGCCTGGGGCACGCGCCAGTACGACTCGTTCCAGCTGCGCAGCAACAACATCCACCCGTGATGACTGCCGACCAGTTGAGTGGGGTGCATGCGTGTGATTGTGTTGTCTGGATGCGCGTGTGCAAGTGCTGTGGGTGTTGAGGAGCGCTGTAGTAGAAGGCCGGGACGTGGCGGTCCGGTGTATTTGGTACGTGTTTGTCGGTATTTTGAGCAGAACGTGATCTGTCAGGTGGACGGCGATGTAAATGCGAGTTTGAGGGTTGGGGGCGACCACAAATATGTTCAAGTCAACCATCTTCACGCGTCGTCTCCCATCGTCACGGCGCGCTCGTCATCAAGTGCTGCGACCACCAACCAACCAACGTGTCAGCCCAGCAACATCAACCGATCGACAATGACACCAGCGCACTCGCACCTTGACGCGCTGGCGCAGGTGCTGGTTCTCCTCGGCGAGCATGACGTTCTTGGTGAGCAGCGCAGCGCATCGCCGCTCCGTCTCCTCGAGCACCTTCGTCCACTGCGCCTTGACATCCCGCAGCTTGGCCGTCAGTTGCCTGTTCTCATCCAGCAGCGCCTTCAACCGGTCCCGACCCAATGCGGGTTGGCTCGCGCTGTCACCAAAGGTACTGGCGAACCCGCGATCCGATTGATTGGACGCATTGATCGCTTGACGCTGTTGTTGCTGCTGCTGGGACGCCGCCAACGTCAGCCTCCGCACTTCGTCCACCTGCCGCATCAGCGTCTCGTGCATCTGCGCGACCGCCGCGGTGGCGTCTGCGTCCCGTGCTCGGCTTTCCATCTCACACTTCATCGCAACTACCGATTGCTCCAGCTCGCGACACCTGCGCTCGTACTGCTCGCAGTCACGAACGAGCTGCTCACTCTTCCGCTCGAGCTCGGCCACCGGAAGTGCCTGCGATGCGCGCGCGTCCATCTCGTCCGCGACGCGCTGCTCACAGACCGCGACGCGCTTCCTCATGCGCTCCAGCTCTTCGACCAAGTCTTCAGCGTCGCCAGTGTCCGTGATCGACCGCGCGTCGTCCTCCTCCTCGTCGACCGTCGAGTCATCTTCCGATATAGTTGGCGACCGTCTCGCCCCGACTCCTCTTCTCTGACCGCGTCCATCGAAGGGCAGCGGGCCTGATCGACTGTGAAGCCGCCGGAGGAGCGCTAGCTTGTCCTCTTCGCACCTCTCCAGCTCGCTCCGCAGCTTCTTCTCTCGCGTCTGGTACGACTGCATCAGCTCCTCCAGCGCGCAGCTCCTAGCAGCAGCACCACCACCGCTCTTGATTCCCACCACGTCGTCCAACCGAGCGAGCTTGGAGCGGAATAGCTCGACTTGGGCCTGTGCCTCGGCGCTGAGACGCTCGTTGCGCACGCGCAGCTCCTCGTTCTCGTTCGACTTGGCCATCCATGCGGCCACGAGGCTTTCTTTGTCCCTGGCGAGTTGCTTGCCCTCGACCAGCGCGCGCTCAAGTTGAAGGGCCAAAGCTCGCTTCTCCGTGTTGAACGCGGCGCGCTCCATCTCCAACGCGCTCGCAAGCTTGTCCGACTGCGCACTGAGCTGCTGGTCCGCCGTGCGAGTCGCTTGCTCGAGCTGCAGCCGCTCCGTCTTGCTTGCCAGCGCCAGCCGCTCCATCTCGAGCTCCTTCCGCACTACATCCTTGTGCGTCCCCTCCAATTGTGACATGAGTGACGCGCATTTCGCCTGTAACTCGCGGTTTTCCGACCTGAGCGCCTCGAGATCGCGCTCGAGAGACTCGAGACGTCTGTTGCCCGTGCGTCGCTCGGTCTCCATCGCCTCGCGCTCGGACTGGAGCTTGTTCTTTTGGTTGACGGCCACAATCAGCTCGAGACTCAGCTGCTGGTTCTTCTTGGCCTCTTTCTCCAGCTCCTGCTCCTTGTCTCGTGCGTGGGTCTGCACGCGCGCGAGATCCTCGGCGAGCGTGGCCTTCTCGCGCACGAGCTCGCCTAGTTTGCCGCACAGTTCCTCGATCTGCGCGGCCTTGTTACCGTCGTGCTGCTGGATCTCGAGCGCCATTTGCTCGGCCTCGATGAGCTTGTGCTCGACCTCGAACTTGGCCGCGTCGAGCGACTGCATTTGCTGCGCCTTCTCCTGCTGGAACTGCACGAACACGCGGCTGAGCGCGAGCTTCTCCTGCTCACACGCGAGCAGTTCCTTGCGGATCTCGATTTCGTTGTCGAACAAGCTGCGGTACTTGGTCTTGAGCGCGCTCATGGCCGACAGCAGCTTCTGCCGATCGTCGCGCAGCACTCGGTTTTCCTCTAACATGCGCGCTAACTGCGTGTTTTCTGCCTCGTCATCTGCATCCTCGTCCCCCTCAGCGGTCAGATTGAGCGACGACGGACTGGATCCGAGCTCACCGTCCCTCGTTGGATTCCTCCCCCGCCTTCGCTTCGAGTGTTCGCCCCTGAGTGCTGCGAGTTGTGCGAGGTGCTGCCACCGAATGCCCTGGATCGTCGACGTGTTGGTGACGGGGAAGTTGTGGACCTTTGACAGCGGCTGCGCGAGTTGGAGCGTGGCCTTAGACCCGACAAAGTCGCCGGGGCTCATGAAAACCAGCGCGAGCGTGAGGCAAGTGCCGCCAAGCGCTTGCTGCAGCAGTTGGGTCAGTATTGACCCAGCGAACGGTGCTGCTGCTAGATGACCAACCGCGTCGTTCGGCGTTCGGGGGTTGCCGCTCGAGTCTCGCAGAGATCGAGAGCCTTTCGAGCGCATCTCGCCACACCAAGCGAGCGTCTCGACGACGCTCCAGACCGCGTGGAGCGACCGATAAAGCAGCGGACTTTCGGCGAGTCGAACGCTCGTGCTTGGCTACTTTGCAGTCGGCAAGGACACCGCACAAGTCGATCAGCTTCTTGATCTCAACTGTTCGTGGGTAATACAACTACCAGCGATCCGAGTGCGGCCTTACTCGAGCGAGAGCGTTCGTTGATGGAAGCTCGAACATGTCGAAGCACGACGCCATTTCCTGCTGCGATCCATCTTGGAAGAACAGCGTCTGCGTGACTGTTATCTACAAATGCATGGCAAAGAGGTCAACACGTTCACATCAACAACCGTGAGGCCTTGGGAAGTGAACGCACCCTTAGCAAGGCGCCACTGCAGTCGCTGCTGCTGGTAGCGTCGCTGGTAGCGGACCTCCTCGCATCAAGACCCGCCTCCACTAGCTGGTTGAACACCGATGGCGACGAAAGAGGGGGTGACAGCGACAGATTCCGGATGTACACGCCGAGTATTGGATGAAGCTGTGGTAACAGCGTTGGCGACTGTGACGTTGGGTCATCGCCGTCTTCTACAGCATCTGTCGGTGGTGCGAGGAGGTCCTGCGCATAACATCAGCATCACAATTGCATCGTAAGACTCGACAACCATCATGCAACTAGCGCAACTTTAAGATTGAAAGCCGCACAGTGATGGATTCCTGGTAGATCTCGGCGAACGAGATGCGGAGCGAGTGCCGCAACGCGATAACGCGTGGGTTGACCGCTGCTGGTTGATTGCTGGACGCACTGGCCGCTGTTGCTGCCCTGGACCCGGCATATCGCGCCGACTTGTCGTCGAGCTCCGCGCGAATCGCCTGGAACGCGGCGGCCGCAATGCTGTCTCCACTGACCGAAGTGAACAGCCCTCCGCTCTTGCGAGCCTCTGACGAGCCGACAGCGAGCAGACTGACGTTGACGCCTTCCACGCAAGAGCTGACGAGCGGCCGGATCGATCGCTCCAAGATGTCGCCTTCCGATGTCGATTGGTGCTGGAAGATGCGGTCGAACCGAGCGTCCAGCGTCTGGAGCCGCAAAATCATCTCTCGTTAGCCTCGCGATGGTAAAGGTGACAAAGAAGCCTGGATGACCTCGTCGCCACGGGACACTTCGATCGCATTGGCTTCTCGCACGCGGAACGAGGACTTGTCTGCTTCACAGGACGATGACACGCACAGCTCGTGAGATAATGGTCTCCTTTGACCACGTTGAACCAGAGTCCGTACCTGGTTTCGCTGCGGATGGGCACACGTAGCCGTGGACCTGGCAAGGGAACACAAGCAGCAAAGGTCAGCATCCCCTTCTAAGCATTCAACGCCATAAAATCAACACTTGGAGCGTGAAATGACGGTACCGACCTGGATGGGGATCCCGCTGGGGAGACACACCGCCGCCGCATCGCCCATGGACGCCCATGCATCGACGGCGTCCGTCCGTTTCCCGCTGCGATTGAAGAAGGAGTGGCGGCGATCAGGGAGGAGGCAGAGAGAATCTATTTTACGCGGAGACCGCCGCTTCGCCCAGTGCTTTTCGCAACTTCGTCTATTGTAGACACCACCGTCGACTAACTGCCGCGTCCTGCATCTTGGGTGTTCCCCAGTGAGCGAGAGGCGGCTTCGTCCTGGCCGCTTGTTGCTGCCAGCGTCGCTTTTGAGGCAAGCATGAACGCGAGCAGAAGCCGCCGTCTCTTCCTGCTCATTTCGACATTTCACCGCTCCCAGCCACTGCAACAACGACAGCAATGACATCGCTCCTCTCTCCGCGCTCGATGGCGAGTGGCGACCTCGGCTTGTACATCGTGGCGGTGGCGACAACGTTCGGCTTCACGCCCGTCACTCTGGCTGGCTCGGTGCTCAGCTCGTACGGGCAGATCCGAGTCGCGCCGACTATCGCGGCGGTCTTGGCGCTGATCGTCGGCACGTTCATCTGCTTCTTCGGCTACCGACTGCTCCGCCTTACGCTTTTCCTTTGCGGCTTCATCGTATCGGGGCTGATCGCCGCGCTCATCATCGAGTTCGCGTTCTCGTCATTCTCGTGGATGCCCACGGCCTCCTGGATCGCGTTCCTGCTCGCGGGAGTCGGTGGCGGCGCTCTGGCTACGTTCGCCTACGCGCTCGGCGTGTTTCTCGTCGGAGCGCTCGCCGGACTGCTCATCGCGTTCGTGTGCCAGGTTTCGTTCGCGTACGCGTTCATCCCGAGCTACCCGGAGATCATGTTGGTGATCTTCGTCATCGCGTTCGGCCTCATCGGCGGTGCGCTGACCTGGAAGCTCGAGAAGCCACTGCTGATCATCGCCACGAGCTTCATCGGAGCGACGTCGATGATCTGGGGAGTCGGATACTTCGCTGGGAAGTACCCGAACGCCGCCGACATGGACCGCTTCCGCGGCAAGAGCTACGGCAAGTGGGTCTACGACGTGCCCGGCGCCTGGTGGGCGTACTTGGCGGTCACGCTGCTGCTGTTCGCCATGGGCATCTTGGTGCAGTGGCGCCGCTCGAGCAAAGGCGTCCACCACCGCAGCGTTCACGACAAGGTCGCCAACCCGTACCACCGAGCTGACTCCATGGACGGGAGCGGGTATGGCCGAGCCGAGACGCCTCTCCCCACGACGCAGGACCAGGCGCAGCGACCGCAACAGCAATAGGCGTCGCAATCGGAGCCGGCGTACTCGCGCGCCATTAGTACCAAGTGAGTACGGGAGACTGCGTAGGCGATGTGTAGTGTACCATGTATTCATTTCCTTTAGTTTGCTTGACCACGAACAAGCTGCCAATTTCATTGTGCTCGTTGCGTTGGAGCATCTCGGGCGCGTGCAGGTTTTCCGGTCTCATAATACTTACTGCCTCAAACAGAGAAACAAACAAGGCTGTCGGCTCCAGCTTGGCCGCTCTCTTCTCGTCGAGAGGGCGGCGGAGGACACTCGAAGTGCACTCGTGAACACACAGCTCTATCTCGCTTCTCTTCTTCGTTCTCCCTCACTACTCACCGAGCCTCGGCAATCGACACGGGGACTCGGATCAGTCTACACGCGGCTGGAGGCCTGGCTAACGTCAAAGAAGCTTCCAGCCGGCGTGCTTCGCGTCGACGACGACCACGTCGTATCCGAGAGGATGACGATGTGGTCGTAGTTCATCCTCTGCTCGGCGGCGCGCCGTCAGTCGTCGGACTGGCGCGTCGATGCGGTGGACAGCAGCGAGAATGCGAACAACCGGGGCCCAACGGATCCTGTCGTCGCCTGCGCCTGGGCTGCTTCCAGCGGGCTCGACAGCTCGTGCGCAGCGACGCAGCGTGTGCAGAAAGACAGCTTGGACAGCATGAGTCCGTTGCTGGGCGTGAAGAATGCGATCTTCTCGCGCAGGCGGCAGCTGGAGCACACGACGCCAAAGCATAGGCGGCACACGCTCTTCCGCCGATCGGCCAGCATCCCCAGCACTCCGGACGTGGCTCTGATGCGCCCACACGTGACGCAGGCAACGGGACCAGCGCACCGCGGCGCGTCCGGCAGCTTCATGAGCGTGTTGGCGAGCTTCTTCATCTGTCCGCAGCGCACGTTCTTGGCTGCGTTGAGCATCGTCTCGGCGGCTCCCGGGACAATCAGCATGCGCGGCAGATCACGCCCGCCGACATCGACTGTGGCGTTCCCGAACACTTCAATGCGGTCCACGCTGCTATGGTGGTAGAACGCACAGTGCGCGACACGAGCACGGACGCTTTCATGGCGCCCAGGCTTCGACGACCGGCGGGTATCGGGGAACTCGATCGAGTGCATGGCGTGGTAGCCGATCCGCTCGCCGTTGGCGAACTTGAGCACGCCCGTGGCCTCGAGCAAGGCGGCGTCGCGGTTCTTGAACAACCTGGCGGGCCCTTGGCGGTCCAGCGCCAGCCACCTGACCGTGACGCATCGGAACGGGTCCTTGGGCTTGGGCTCGACGATTGACGCGAGCAGCTTGGCGTTTTCCAGGTTTGGGCCGACGTAGGCCGCCCGGACGCGCACCATATCGATGGTCGGACTCGTGATGCCGAGCATGAGGTCGTCGAGCTGCCCGGGGATCTGGCCGGCGCTCAGCAGTTCGGGGAAGTCGCCGTCCGAGACGCTGGTACACGCCCGGAAAGCCGAGAAGTCGACGTCGCTGGCGTGTCTTGGACGAGTGGCGCGCAACGTAGACATGCAGGTCGCCGCGCGACTTGACGTGCTTCCACTGGCCCTCACGCACGGCGCGGCCATCAACGGCCACAAACTGCTCGTACTTGCGGAAGGAGGTCTCGACGAACCGACGAACGAGTTGGCGAACGCTAGCAGCTCGCTGCGGTCTTGCGGCGAGACGCACAGGTCGCGGAACGGCGCCGAGCGGATGAAGCGCGGCTTGCCCATGGTCGCCTGTGTGATGGCTCTCGACCGGGTTGCACCGAGAGAGATATCCACTTGGTGGGTCGAGGGCGAAAGCCTGAATGAGCTGTCTGTCCGGCTTGGACGCCCAGCAGACGGAGCTTCTTTACCTTGCTCTTGTCGCGACGCTGGATCACACACATCCCATGACGTTATGACAGAGAAGAGGGGTGGAGACGGTGGGACGCCATGCGTGTGGCTCCGCAACCGGCCGCTTCAAAGCGCGAGATACGGATCGGTACATGAATGATCACGGCGTGGCTGCGCGAATCGGGTCCGAAACCATAGTATGACGATTATGCGCGCCATAGGCTTTAACAACAACAGCCAGATTCGACTGTCTGCGGTCGGCTTCCGCTACGATTTGCCGCAAGCCTAAGCGAGATGGGGCGGCCACTTCCTCAGCTCCGACTCCCTCACAGATTACAGTATTTACATAATGCACGGCTCGCGGTGACGGTTTTTGGACAGGCGAGCGCTTTCGGTGTGACCGAGGCTCGATCCGAGCGGGAAGTAATGCCCGATCTCAAGATCAGAACCACCGTCGGCAAGATGGGGCACAGGCAGACGCCGTTTGGCCCAACAACTCGCCGGCAACAAGATCCGTTCAGAGTCGAGCTTGCATTTTGTGGCAGTGCCTGCTGTGGTGGTGGAGATGCTGCATAGGATGCTGCCGAGGACGCCTTGCCTTTCGTTCGCGACTGCCACCTGAATACTGAACGAGTGCGGCTGGAGACAGCTTGGAGTCGCCGAATGACGTGAAGCGATGAAAGCTTGAAGCACCGAGAGACAAAAATGATGTGCTTGTTTGCTAAACCGCTTCGCAATCCCCACGACCTGCGCGGATGTACAATGCTCAGCTACAGTAACGGCATCACGACTACATTGACGCACCCTGGTCGTCGCTTTTCGGAATCGGAGGCATTAGCATTACGGCGCTGTCAAGCACCGCGCGCAAGTCGTCCTTCTCGAGGATGGCGCCGTTCTCATCGGAGCGCAAGTCCATCGTCGCGTCCTGGCGGAGAGCCGCGCAGTCGACGATCCCGCGGAGCATGCTCTCGTCCAGCTCCAGCGTCGCCGGAGTCGGCAGGTCGAACCGCGTGGACACGTACCGCAGCCACGCCGACACGGACGCGCTCTGGAACCCGCTGGCCGCCGTCAGCCGGTCAGCAGTGCACTCCAGCTTCTCCTTCAGCTCATCGAAGAACTCGTCGCCGGCGTTGTCCTCGGCGAGCTGAGCGTACCGGTCAAACACGAAAGGGAGGAACGCGGACGCGATCTGAGCGTGCGGTAGGTCCGATATGCCGCCCATCGCCACGGCGATCGCGTGCGCACTACCGCAGCCCGACGAGTTGGCAGCGAACCCGCTCAGCACACTCGCCAAGGCCAGCTTCTCGCGCATCACCACGCTCTTAAGGTCGATCTTGCCCTCGACGAGAGGCGTCGCAAGTGCCGCCGCCACTACTTCGATGCCCTGCAGTGCAAGAGCCTCCGTCGCCGGGTCCTCGCAGCCAAGGAGGTAGGATTCCATGCACTGGCCGAGCGCCGTCAGCGCGCCCTGCACTGTCGGTACCAGCGGCACGCTCAGCGACAGCAGGGGGTCCACGATCACTGCCTGAAGACGACAAAAGCTAGCGACGGTGAGTTTAAAGCGGGTAACCACAGCTTCCGGCGCGAGTGCTCACCTCGGGCAGTATGGGGGTCGTCACCAGCGAGAACTTGGTGTCGGCGTCTTCGTCCAGCACAAGCGCCTGGGTTGACACCTCGCCACCGGCGCCGGCGATCGTCGGCATAATCAGATGCGGCACCGGAGGATCCAGCTCCAGGCTTTCGTTGTCGCCCTGACATCGCTCACACATCGTCAGCAACGTGTATGCTCAACCAAATGACAGGCACATTTCCGTTCGCAGCACCTCCATCAGCTCCTGAAAGCTGTAGTCGTTGGAGAGGAGCAGCGCGATGCTGCGCGCCATGTCGGCGGTGCTGCCGCCGCCAAAGGCGAGCACACCGTCCGCTCCGACGCGCACAGCCGTCTCGAGCCCCAGCTCGACGCTTTCGACCGTCGCGCAGTCTCGCGGCAGCGTGAACTGGAAGCACGGGATGCCCGCCTGCATGAGCAGAAACTCAACGTACTGCGTCCGGCTTGCAGCCCCGGCGTCGCGGTCCCGCACCACCAGCATCTTGTGGATGCCGGCGGCCCGCGCGGCGTTGCCAAGGTGGTCGGCCGCCGCCTTGGCGCCGAAGACCACGCGCATGGGTTGCCCCGACGCGCTCAATTGCCGCGGCTGCACGTCGAACTTGGTGCTTATGGCGCGCGCCGACTGCGCGTTGTGCACCAGCCGCCGGCGCAGCGACGGCAGCAGGCGCCGCGTCAGTCCGCTGCTCCACACCATGGGCCTCGTTGATTCTGGAATGTGGCGTCTAGAGTGGCTGCCGGTTGATTTGGGACGGACCAGGAGCTACGATATGTCCCGTAAATAACAATGTGAACAATTCTTACATACGTAAATAACATTTGATGTAAGCCACGTGAAAATCAGAAACAATTGGAGAATTGTGAGCTTGACCGTGTCGAAGTCGATGGATGCCATAGAACTTAACGCCTTCCTTTGACGTTGTTACGCATATCTCGAGCGTTCAATGGAGCTAGCATGTGCTAGTTTCTAGTCGGGATACGTATCTCGTACGTCATATCACTCTCCGGGCTACTGCATAGCTTTTAGCAGTCGAGCGGAGCCTTAGACGTCCATGAACTTGTAGGCGGCGCAGCCGTCGGTGGAGGTGACGGCCGACTCGTACGTGGCGCCGTCGAATGTGCTGAAGCCCGAGGGGATCCAGGAGCCGATGATCTTGTCCTGACCCTGGAGCAGGTACGCGTTGTTGGTGACGGGCTCCTGCGTCTGGAAGTACGTGCAGGCCTTCTGGTAGAAGCCGTTGATGCACGTCGAGTTGCCCTTGAGGCGGTTGTTGACGTCCACGACGCCGTCACGCACCGTGTCGAGCATCTCGCAGTCGCCGTCCGAGTCGCCCGACGAGTACACGGGCGCTTTCTCGTTGTGCGACTGCTTGATGATGCTCGTGACGATCGTGGCCTTGCCGGGGCCCCACGTGATCGGGTAATCCTCGATCAGCTGGCCCGTAAACTTGCTGGCGTTGTCGAACGAGAAGCGGACGCCGAACACGTTCGTGCTGGGCACCAGGTACGTCAGGCCCTGCAGGCTGCCGGCCTCTTCGGCGAAGATCTGCGGCGACGCACTGATGATGTACACGTCGACGTCGTTGGCACGCAGCGCGCGCATGGTCGTCTCCTGGCCGTTGAATGGGCGCAGACCCGTCGTGTAGCTGCCCTTGACCTGGAGGTCGCCCGTCGACGTGTAAGTCGGCGCGTCGAGCGCAGCGGCAAGGTTCGTACGAAGGCTCGAGCGGATCATGGTGCGGATCTCCAACTCCGTCATGCCCACGAGCATCTGCGGGAAGATGGTCATGGCGATCTTTATGGCGCACTGGAAGTGGTCGTTGCCGCCGTTCATGGCCTCCATGCCGTACGCCAGGAACGCGAACTTGGCGCGGAAGTTGGCGTACTCGGCCGTGGCCTTGACGTCCTCGAGCGTCGCCGCCGTGCCCGACGTGAGGTTGTAGTACGGGCCGATGTACGAGTCGTACAGCACCTTGTAGTCGGCCGCAGTCGAGTTGAGCGCCGCCGCGAGCGTGACGTCGTTGCCGTTCGCATCCGAACCAAGCACCGAGCTGGTGCCGTTGACCAGGCACTCGTCGCTCGACGTCTCATTGTACCCGAGCGCGAATACGGTGGCGAACTCGTCGGGCGTCAGGCGGAAGTCCAGGTTGTCCACCTGGTAGTGCACCGACGTGTACGAGATGTCGCCGAACATGCACGTGTTGTCCCAGTCGAACACGGCGTAGGCCTCACCGGACGCACGGACGCTGCCGACGTTGACCAGGAAGTTGTTCACGACGCCATTGTTGTAGTCGGAGGCCTCGGCCGCGATGAACGAGGAGTTGGATGCAGCCGCCTGGGCCGTGAGCAGCGCCGCCGACAGCACCGCTGAGCGGACGATCGAACCGCACGAGAGGCCCATGATGAAGGGTTGCGCGGCGGGTTCCTTGTCGTAGCGAGGTCGATTGCAAAATGAACAGGGTCAGAGGCGCAGGTTCACTCCTAGGAATCTGCACGCCCCGTCTTCACGCGCATTACGTCTTTCGCCCATCACGAGTGGAGGGGAGGCAGAAGTCAACCTCGTGATGCACACAGCGTGTCCAGTGTATAAATAGCACTGAATTGATTGATGGCAGGGCTCCGGATCTCACGACCGGCCCACGGCCAACAGTCTGATGAAGGCCGACAAGGACGACAGGCACATCATCGAGCGCACTCATCCTCCATCCCTTCCATCGCATCAGTGCATTCAATACGTGCATTTGAACAGTATTAGAGCAAGTATTATACATTGGACGTTTGCATTGCAACACACCCGTTGTGTCGGGCATACGGCACCCGTTGAGCCGGATCTCTTCATGAGACGGTCGAGGGAGCTCCCTGCGACCGCGCCGTGAATCTCGCGTGCCAGAAGATTCGCGGCATTGGTGAGCCGGAACAAGTCCATCAAGATCGCTGTTGTTGAGCAGCGGAGCCACGCGCGGCGAATCCCGCCGGTGGAGGGGATGAAGCGTCTCCATTTCCATTCTCCCCGCGCGTCAAGTCGCGCGAGATGCGGCGGCTTGGCGTGTCAAACAGGACTCGACGTGTGAGCAGCTCTTGGTAGACATGGACAGTACCTATTCTTCAAAACACGGTGTGCTCGAATATTGCTGCAGGCAGTATTGGAGTATGCACTGCACCGTAATCTAGTAATCGAACAAGTCAAAGCGCACCTTGTAACGTAAACGCGTGTTGACATGGACTGGCTCACGCAAAGATTCAGAATGCAAATCCTCCCTGGCATCCACGAACTTTACAGAAAGTATGATGCAAACTTAATATAAGTATGAAAATGAGCAAGAGTATGGTTACCGGTCCTCCACGACATATTACTGCAAATTAATACTAAAGGCTACAGTATTTCCATCGGCAAATTGAACACACGAGAGTCCAACCCTTCCGCCTGGTCGGCCGACATGCTCAATACTTGGAGCTGATCAAGGCGCTGCTCTGCATGCTGAGCAGGTTCTCGCGCATCTCCTTGGCGCTCGCGGGCGTCGTCGGCGCGGCCTGCAGGCGCGGCTTGACGGCCTTGAAGTAGTAGACGGCGCCGAGCGCGAAGATGACGGAGCCGGCGATGAAGGCCAGGAAGTCGTTGCTGGACGCGCCGCTGTAGATTATGGCGAACAGGCAGACGGCGACCATGACGAGGCAGAGCACGGCGCTGGGCACGCCGAAGGGGCTGCGGTACGGGCGCGGGCGGTTGGGCTGCTTGACGCGCAGTATGATGAAGGACACGAGCTGGAACGAGTACGAGATGAGCCCGCCAATGAGCGCGAAGTCGATGAGCATGCTGCCGAGGCGCACGTCGCCAACGGCGAAGTGCAGGATGATGGCGACCATCTGGCTCGCCACGCCACCGGCGATCAGCGCCATGTACGCCGAGCCGCGCGTCGGGTGCACCTTGGTGAGGAACTGCAGGAAGTAGCCGTCGCGCGCGATGGCGTACAGCAGGCGGCCCATGCAGAAGACGAACGAGTGCGTCCTGGAGATGATGCCCACGACCGTGATCCACATGAAGTAAGGCAGCAGTGTCGTGTCGCCGAAGACGCTCTTGTAGCCGTCGACGAGCGGCGCCGTGGACGCGAGCATGCCCGTCGCGCCGGGCGAAATCAGCGTGCTGAAGATGGCGGTCGCGAACGTGAGCACCATGAGCGTTACGAAGGACGCGATCAGGCCGCGCGGCATGTTCTTCTCCGGCTCGATCGTCTCTTCGACCGCGAGGGGCAGCTCCTCGATGTCAAAGAAGAACCAGAGACCGAACGAGATGCCCTGGATGGAGTCGCTCCACGTCGTGAACTCCCAGTCCTGCTGGGCGACCCACGTGTTGTAGTCGAGCTTGGTGGCCGCGCCACAGTAGAAGATCACGAGCATGATGGTCGAGATGATGATCGCCGCAACTTGGACACGGAACGAGGCTTCGACGCCCAGAGCGTTGAGACACACGAAGAAGACGCAGAAGGCGATCCACCAGAGTGGGCTGTAGTCGGAGCCGATGCCGAAGAGCGCGTCCAGATACAGGTAGATGGTGTAGAACGTAGTCGCGACGGTCACCACGACCTTGAGCATCTCGGCGAGACCAGCGAAGAAGGCGGCGCGGGGACCGATAGTGTGCAGCGAGAAGACGTACGGCCCGCCGCCCGCCGGGATCATGGACGACATCTCGGCGATGGAGAAAGCCAGCAGCACGTAGAGCACAGTCACGAACGCGAGAATGACGAGCATGCTGTTGAAGCCGGCGACGAGCGTCGACTGCCAGCCGTAGAAGTCGCCGCCGATGACGCAGCCGACGCCCAGCGCCCACAAGTGCGGTACCTTGTCGTACCGGTGCGAGCCGGCCTCCGCTCCGGCGTCGATGTTGACGGATACTGAGCTGGCGGGCATGTTGGTGGTGCGACAGTTGATCGTGGGAGCGGTGGTGAGTCCAAGTGAGCCGCAGAGCTCAAATTGAAGAGTGAATGAAGCGGTGGAACGCAGAAAACGAGCCGACCGGGATCTCAAGAGGGCGCGGTGATGATTGATGAGCGGCAACGGAGACGGCAATGAGAGCACTGACACCGTGAAGTCGCAGGACTTGGAAGGAGCGCCGATGTTGTGTCCAAGTGTATGAGTTCGGAATCAGTACATGAGTGAACGGCGCTTCTATGGCGTTCACTATGGGTGGGGATGGACAGGGAGCTCCGATGTCGGGTGATGAGGCAAGAGTCACAGCCAAACCCGCCTATGATGTCGCTGAGCATGGCCCGTGGGCGTGCCGATCGCGCGACGGAGCGAGAGCGCACGGTGGTCGGACGGTGGTTGCGTTGAAGTCGTCGAGAGATGGCTACGGTGATCTGATGTTGCTACTGTACAGTATGTACGCGCGAGTTGGTCCATGCTCAGCGGTGTAGTAGTGTTCAAATGATGTCCAGGTAGAATTGAAGTAACCTGACTGTGTTTCACTATGGAGCTCGATGGTTTCGACCGACATCTCGATCGGCGGAGTTGTTAAACGCTCGCTTCAATCAGAGGACAACAAAGACACGAAGCACCTTGCTGGCGCCATTTAACGGCTCGGCGTTCCGATTTCAGCTGGGCCATATCGCAGAGCAACACTGCTGTTTTTCTTTGCATTTCCTGTGAGCAAGGGGGGGCCTCGACGGGCTCCTTTCTTGCAACACAATGTGCTCCCAAGCAGCCACGCTATTCCAGCGCATGTGCGGGCCCAAATCGCGCAACGAGACCACCGGCCGTCAGCCGCCGAGATGCTGCAGGAGCGAGCGTCATCCCGCTCGGAGCGAGGTGCACGGGAGAAAGTAGAGTAAGCGACGAGCGCCAATAGGTTGGAGCGGTGGTGACGACGCAGCGCGTTAGATATCGGAATTGCCGCCCCGCTGCTCTCCCTGAGCTCTCTCTCTCTCTCTTCACTCGCCTCCCGTGCCCATGCAAGCCGATGTTGCCATCGTTACCTCCAGCACTCCTACCCTTCCACCAGGTCATAAATGCGATGTCAAGCGCCAAAAAGACCTTCAACGGCGGCACACACAGTGACAAGGCGCACGTCACGGACGTTCTGACCAACTAGCGAATGGGGAAGGTCCTTCGGCGACCAGTGCGAGGGGATGGGGACGCTAACCGACGGTTGACGGGACGCGTGCCGGTGCAGGTAAACTTGATAAACAGATCGGCGCATCTCGGTGCTCACGTCACCGCTGAGTAGCATTTCCAATTCACTGACATACATATAAGTTGATAAAGGCTAACAGTATTATATCTATTTAACTAAAACGTTTTTACAGTTAAATTGGATAACAAAGGTTTTTATACAGGACCGGCCGCGCACCTGTCAGTGTACAGGCTGTGCAACGTCTTGAGGCACAGAACCCAGTACAAGTGATTCCGGGGGGAGAACATGGAGCGCTGGCCTCCCAATGCGCAATCGAATGTACGCTATGGCTCGATACTCTTACGCGCTGCACTTTCTGTGCTCCACCTCGCGGGTCTGCAGCCCGGCGGCATCGACAAAGCGACGCAATGCCAGCCCCAGGTGCAGACATCCTGATACAGTAGGGTGCAACGCGTTCTCGGTGCCCTGGCATTTCACTGAGACGCTGCTCGGGCCCATGTTTGCTCTTCGCTCGCCAAGGGTGGAGTGCCGGGAAAAGTTGGTCGACACGCACAAGGGCTGCCAGCATCAGACCGCTGCGCACCCGCTCCGGCTTGGCTCTCATGCTCGGTCATTCTGCTTTTTGCCCTCGAGGCCGCACCCACCAACTTAGCAAGCGACCAAGAGCTCACCGCGCGTTCCTCGTCTCAACATGAGCTGCTGCCACGCGAATGCTTCTCCGTCCAGCCCCAGCAAGGTTTTGCACCCACTGGACCCGATCACGGTCAATGAAGTGGTCACCGTCAAGCAAGTGCTCGCGGACGCCGGGTACGCGGGCGATGCGATCCGCTACTCGTACGTGATGCTGCGCGAGCCGGACTACGCCACGCTGGCCGCGTTCAAGCCTGGCAACGCCGTCCCGGTCCGTGAGATTGGTGTGTTGGTGCTCGACCTTGAGTCCAACATCTCGCGCCAAACGGTTGTGGACGTGCTGGCGCGCAAGGTGATCGTCGACCAGCAGTTGGACCCCGCGACGGACGGCTGGGGCCCCATCCTGGACCAGGACTACGCCGACGCCGAGGTGATCGCCAAGGCCGACGTGGGCTACGTGAAAGCGCTCGCCCGTCGTGGCATTACGGACCTGAGCTTGGTGCGTGTTGTGCTGCTCTCGGCCGGCATGTTCGGCGATCAGTACGGCGATGAGGCTGGCCGACGTATAATCCGCGTGCTGAGCTACCACGCCACCGAGAACACCCACTCCATGTTCGCGCACCCGATCGACGGCATCGTGGCGCACGTGGACCTGACCAACCGCATGGTGCTCAAGCTCGTGGACACAGGCTACCTGCACGTGCCGCGCGACTCGGGCGACTACCTGGACCCGAAGATGTCGGGCAAGATGCGCACCGGCATGAAGCCGCTCCACATCACTCAGCCCGAGGGCGTGAGCTTCAAGGTAGAGGACAATGTGCTCACGTGGCAGAACTGGGAGGTCCGCATCGGCTTCAACGGTCGTGAGGGACTGACGCTGCATGACGTGTCGTTCCGCGACCGCGACCACAACAACGAGAAGCGCAAGATCCTGAACCGCACGTCCGTGTCCGAGATGGTCGTGCCGTACGGCGAGCCGTCGACGACGCACGAGTGGCAAAACTACTTTGACGCGGGCGAGTACCAGTTCGGCCGTCTGGCCAACTCGCTGGTGCTTGGCCGTGACTGTCTCGGACAGATCCATTACCTGGATGCGACGCTCGTGGACGACTTCTGCAAGCCGTTCGTCATCAAGAACGCTGTTTGCATCCATGAGGAAGACTTTGGCACGCTTTGGAAGCACACGGACGTGTTCACGTCCACGGGCACGGTGCATCGCCAGCGTCGGCTTGTCATCTCCTTCTTCGTGACCGTCGGCAACTACGACTACGGCTTCTACTGGTACCTGTATCTGGACGGCAAGATCGAGCTCGAGTGCAAGGCGACGGGCATTGTGTTCACATCGGGCCATCCTGGCGGCAAGGACTACAAGTTCGCGACCGAGATGGTTCCCCGTCTCGGTGCTCCGTGCCACCAGCACATGCTCTCTGCTCGCCTTGACGTGGTCATCGACGGTGGCAAGTGCCACGTGGACGAGCTGCAGGTCCAGCGCCTGCCTAAGTCACCCGAGAACCCTGTGGGCAACGCGTTCAAGCGCGTGCCGACGCGTCTTGCGACCGAGAGCGAGGCCCAGCGCGAAGCCGACAACGTCAAGGGCCGCGTCTGGCTCGTGGGCTCCAGCGAGAAGGTGAACCGCGTTGGGAACCCGACGGCGTACGTGCTCATTCCCGAAGGCCAGCCACTCTTGGCGGCGGCCGATGGCTCGTCCATCCGTGAACGCGCGGGCTTCGCGACCAAGCATCTGTAGGTCACACAGTACGAGCGCGACGAGATGTGGGCGGCTGGCTACACGCCCAACCAGCACCCTGGCGGTGCCGGCCTACCTGCATACACCAAGCGCGATCGCAGCGTCGACAGTGAGGACATTGTCGTGTGGCATACGTTCGAACTCACGTACTTTCCGCGCCCCGAGGACTGGCCCATCATGCCCGTCGACTACGCGGGCTTCGCCTTCAAGCCCGAGGGCTTCTTCGACCGCAACCCGACCCTCGACGTGCCCGAGGACCCACATGGCAAGCAGCACTCCAAGCGCTGCTGCCCTTAAACGACAGAGAAGTAGTGGTGGTGTAGGTGGTGTACATATGTCGTATCAAAAATATAGGAGAAAAGGTTGTTTCTGAGTACATTTTGGAGAAAGGTGAGTAAAAGTCGATTTGGAGCCATACCAGTCTGATCCTGACTAAATACCGGTAAGTACCGGGTGAACGCCAAAGAAACTCAAAACATGCGGCCTCCTTCAAGCAGACCTTAAAGCGCCACTGGAAGCGACGTTGCCGAGCTTACCCCTCCATTGGAGTGGCGCGAAAGCTTTCCTTTTGCGCCCCGCGTGCGCGGGTTCGGATCTTGCTCTTCACAGCCCAACTCGGCAGTAGAACTCTCCAGCCTGCACAACGTCGCTGCCACACCAGCTTCCGCCGCGCCAGCCTCCGTCGCGCCAGCCTCCGTCGCGCCAGCCTTCGTCGCGCCGGCACGGTCGTGACCAGCTCGTTCGGAGAGCACTTGCACCGTCGTGCCACACTGTAGCTGCCCAGCCTGGGCCATCGTCGCCGTCAAAGATCCCGACCGCTACGACAAACTAAGGTACGCAGCTCCCGACCTATGATCCTGTGCCTTGCGCTGGTTATTTGACCACTTCTTCGCCCTCATGTTTTGTACAGCCATGCCGCGCGCCTCCCCCATAACGCGCAAGAAGTTCAAGCCCGTCTCTATCCACGAGACTTGCCAAAGCGCATTTATCGCTCTGCGGCTGTAAGACGCTTACAGCTACGTGTTTGGTCACAACGATGCCAGCCGCGGGCATTCGACGACGTACAAGTGCGTTGAGCATCAGGTATGCGAACGGCACTTCCACGTTCGAGCCTTCACGTCGGAACCGTCGGGCAACGTGGCATACGCCCTTGAGGCAAGAGGAGCGCATACGACGGAGGCTATAGGTCGCAAGCGGACCGGCATACACCTAGCGTTCATCATCGAAGTCGATGCCGCCGTCATGAGCGGAGCTTCACCTCAGAAGGTCCTGAACATACTCGACACCAAGTACGAAGGTCAGCCTTATCTAGGTGCCCATCTACCAAAAGCGAGCCAAATCAAGAGTCGGAAGGTGTACCTCAACAACAAGCTCGCCAAGCAGACGCAGGTCGAGACGTTTTCCGATCTCTGCGAGTGGGCAAGTCTGAGGATGTGCACGGACGAGAAGGCGTTCTTCGGCGAGGGCGTGTTCGAGCGAGCGACCGATGAAGCTGCGTTTTCATCCAAACCGCCGAGATTCCGCAACGACACCCTCGTGTTGAAGTCCTTTAAGCACAGCTACGAGGAAGAGAGCGCCGTCAAGAAGTCGTTCGGCCTAATCTTCACGACCCGCCGCGTTTTTCGAAACGTGTTGTATGCAGTGGAAGGCCAGCGGAGCGATGGCGTGTTTGCGGCTGCTGACGGGAAATACAAGCTCCACTATGGTACGGCACCTCGGTACCATTGAATTGGTGCGTCCTGATCTGACATGTGTGTTGTTACCGTTCGGTTGTACTAGGGAACTGGGTCTTGGTGGCGTTCGGGACGTACCGAACTCGGTACACTGACAGCCGCGTCTACAGCAAGAATTTCGTACCGTGGGCGTACATGTTCGTCCGGATGGAGCACCAGTACGCGTACGAGCAGCTATTCCGCACGGTGGCTCATTACACCGAGCTGTTTTTCAAGGTGCAGCCGGACGTCAAGTTCGGGAGTCTGAACCACGCCGCGTGCATTGCCAATGTATACACGGCGGTGTGGCCGGATGTCACTTCTCGA
>JAADXW010000350.1:0-24564 GCA_023337975.1 Phytopythium ostracodes
AATTTAACTCATCTTAGCATAAACAAGCGATTTGACCTGGCGTTTTGTACCACATATCTAAACAGCGTTTCCAAATTCGCAGTAGTTGCCGAGATATCGTCAATTTTCGACTGGACGCTAATTTTTGTCGCGGAGTGTATATGCGTAATTGAAAGGCGGGGATCAAGAATTAGCGTGCGCAATGGCTTCGATTCTCCGGACCGAAGAAGCGGACTCCTCCCTGGCCCTGCGCACGTCGATAGTGCCTTGCGGTGGGTGAAGTGGAGTGGCGCGCCCGACACGGTGACTCCCCACAAAGAGAGAGAGAGATACCCTAGGTCCCGTCAATCTTGCTGTTCCTGCACGGAGCGACCGCCGTAGACGCAGATCGTCAGTCGACTCGGACGTGGTAGAGCGACAATGGCCGACGGTCGGGCTCTTGGAGCGCCCAACGACGCGCCAGTACCGGCCGATGCCCGACTGCGAGGAGAGAAGAAGATAGAAGAAGAAGAAAGAAAAGACGCCTCGGAAGCGAATCGTCTCTTGGAGTAAGGCTCTGGTCGGCAAACGCGGCGGACGGGAGCCGCAGCCGGGGCAAAACTCTCCAGCGCAGTTTCCTCGTCATCTCCTCGTCGATGGACAGCCGAGGCAGAGCGCAGCAGCCTCGATCCTGGAGCCCGACTTGTTGGTGCCGAGCGGAACAACGGTGGCCAACCGTTACGCTCTGGATGGTCCCGACGACGCCCCGCCCATTATTGATGGGCTTGGAACCCACGCGGCCGCGCGCTACCGCCACTTTCGAGATGTTATTGAAGCGCTAGATGGCAAGAAAATCGATGACGCGCTGTTTGGACTGCTGCTGAGCGCCGAGAGCATGCGCGACGAGATGCGCGCGTACGAGGAGCAGACGTCCTGGCTCTTGCGACTGGCACAGACCGGCCACTTTGTGCGGCAGATCCAGCGACTTCACGGCGTCTTGGACGCGATGGGCGCCGCGCTTAAGTTTGATGAACCGGAGAGTCTGAAGGCGTGGGCGGTGGCGCTCGAGATCGAGAGAAGCTTGCGCGTGAGCAGATACAGCACCTTGTTGGCGCCGTTGCTCGAGAGAAGCAAATAAAGCAGTAGTGGGGATACTACCGACGCACCAAGCGACGAGTCTGTCCTCTTGAAGGAGATCGAGAGCGAGGAGCAGCAGAAAGAAGTGCTGACTCTGCTCAAGGCGGCTATCGACAAGTATGGCAGCGATCAGCTCTCGTCTGAAGAGATCGAGGTCACTAAGACGGCATTTCAAGTCGTGGCTCAGTACTCCGACATGGTCGTGATGTCGCTTCCGTCATGGCTGGTCATGCCATTCGAGTTCAGCAGCACGTTCGGGCTCTCGCGGTGGGGGAATGACGTGTTATTTCGGGAACACTCGGACCAGACGCGCTTCATTCGCGAAGCCAACGTGTGGTCGAATCTGAACCACCCGCACGTGGCCAAGTTTATGGGCGCGTGCCACGTTGGAAGTCGACCGTTCATCGTTCACGAACGAGTGCGAACGATGAGCGAGTACGCGAGTGAAATGCAGGACCGGCAAAAAGTGCGGCGTCGTCTGTACGAGATCGCACTCGCATTGCAGTATCTGCACGAGCGTGGCCTCAGTTGTGGTGGCCGTCTAACCTTGAAGAACGCGTACTGCGCCGAAATCGAGGCCAAGGCGATATTGCTCGGCGTTGGACTTCTTGAGTTTGGTGAGCGCTACTGTGACGGTTCAAGTCAAGCGTGCGGAGCGAATCAGCCTTCGCAGGCAGCGGCTGACGTTGATGCACTTAGTGTGCTGATTGTGAACAGCTTGCGTGAGATGTCAACAACGTCCAGTAACGGTTTGCTCCAGCCACAGCAAGAAGACCGCGACGCAAAAGATTTTGCGACTAGACACCATTCGATGCCGGCAACTCGCCCGGATTTTGTTACCGACTCCGAGTGGGCCGCTCTCTCGAGTATAAAACAAATTGACGTCGCCTCAAGCGCTGTCTTGCTGCACGTGATTGGACGTCTAAAAGATCTGGCCGGAGTTAGTGTCGAGCGTGATTGGTTCAACGATTCCGGTGTGTTGGTCGACGAGCTCACGGAGGTCGATGGTTTCATCGCGATTGATTCGGTGGTGGTGCCGGCGCTCGGAAGACGAGCGGTTGCAGATGCACTCTCGGACTGCTCTGCGATGATTAGCGCGGATAGTCTCGCCGGCTATATCAATTCGCGCCTCGCCGATGTCTATCAGTAGATCAAGGCGATGAATGTGCAGGACGAAGGCGTCTCCCAGGTGAAGAAGCTGATTACGCATTTTGCCAGTCTGCTTGTTCGGCTCTATCGTTTGGTGGACCAGAAGAGCTGCAGCGCTGCGTCAAGCCAATTCGAGCTGAGCCAGAAAGAACCAACAAGCATGTTCTCGTTACACGTGGACATTGATCGTCTGCTGACGATGCACGATCTGTCGAGTTCGAGTGCTGTGCACAAGTGGGAGCCCGAGTGGGCTTTGCTCTCCTCCAAGGCCCAGTTCGTCCCGCTCAGCGCACTGATTCAACGGCGGTCACCCGTGTCTCGTCAGCACGCAATTCCTGAGGATAGCGAGCAAGAGCTGCACGACGTGGAGCCGATACCTGTGGTGACGACTGCGCTGAGTTCGATCCAATACGGTGACAGAACCCTGCTTGCTGACCGATATGGAGTTGGCAACGGAGGATCGGCGTCGAAGAGACTACCCGCACTTGCGAAGTGGTTCCTCTCTCCATCGGAGATCGAGTTCAAATCGTTTTCGGAGTTTAGTCGCGGCGCGTTCGGGTCCATCCACCATGGCAAATGGTTTGAGACGCCAGTCGTAGTGAAGAAGGTCTTCACTAATGTTGCCAACCAAGCGAAGATCCAGGCGGACTTCCTCCAAGAGGCTGGCACCTGGTTCCAGCTCAACCACATCAACATCGTCAAGATGTACGGCGCGTGCCACCTCGACCGTCCGTTCTTCGTGTGCGAGTGCGCAAGCGGCGGAGATTTGAGCTCGTACCTTCGTCGGAAAAACCGCGAACCGTATTTGATATGGTACAGCCTACTGAACGCTGCATTGGGTCTTCAATATCTCCACGACAAGGGCATCGTCCACGCCGACCTGAAGGCCAACAACATCTTGGTCGGTGCCGACGACATTGCCAAGTTGGCCGACTTTGGCTTGAGCGTGTCGGCACGACGTGGTAACGCGGGAGAGCATGGTGGTGGTGCGATTGGCGCGTATCGCTGGAAGGCGCCCGAGTGTCTTCCGTGGAAAGGTGTACCAGGCAAAGCAGCAACGTTTGCGTTGGACGTGTACTCGTTTGCAATGGTCATGATCGAGGTCGCGACTGGCAGCTATCCATGGGGAGCGCTACCGGATGCGGCAGTGACTGCGCATGTCAAGAAGGGGATTCTACCAATGCAACCAGTAGAAATGCCCAACTCGGAATGGCGCTTGATCGGGCGAATGTGCTGCTTGGATCCGTCGCAGCGAGTGACGATCGATGCCGTCGTGGTGCACTTGTCGTCACTACTTGAGCGACTGGACATGGCTCGGGTATTGTTGTCAACTAACGACGACTTGATAGCCGGTGTGCACAAGAACCGCGTCGTGTCACGCGGGGGAGCGTTGTTGAGTTTGCTTGAACTGGCGAAAAGCACGAACAAGCAACTGGCTCGGTACGCCTCAAATCATCTTATGGCTGTTCACGTCAATCGAGGTCTACGTTCGGAGAAGCGCGAGATTGAAGCTTTGGTCGCGCTGCTAACAAATGGAAGCCACGCTGAAAAAGCTTGGACAGCCCAGGCATTGGTAAACCTGTCATGGAATAGTGTCTCGAACATGGTGCTGATCGCGTCGAGCGGAGGCATTGCTCCGTTGGTGGCGTTGGTTCGTGACGGCAATGATGCCCAACAGGGGAACGCTGCGGGTGCGTTGTGGAACCTGGCGTACGAAAATGAGTCTGTCGCTGGCCACATTGCTACGGACGGAGGGATCGAAGTTCTTGTCCAGCTTGTCGTCAACGGGAGGGGAGACCAGAAGCACTGGGCCGCGGGAGCACTAGCATTTATTGAGCCTGACATGCAGATCAAGGCGGTGGTCGCGGCGAACGGTGGCATTGCAGCTCTGCTCAGGTTCACTCAAGACTTAAGCGACGATGGTGACAAAGCGGAAGGGCTCGTCGCATTACAAAATCTTTGCCGCGGCGGTGACAGCGTGGTCAGCGCGAGTCTGGCGGCGGCAAACGGGATCGCAATCCTTTCGGAACTGGCGCGATGTAGCAACAAGAAGCACCGAGAGCTGGCGAGGGGCATTCTATCCGACGCGATAGGTGGTGCCAGCGATGCGTAGGTGGGGTGGGCCAGATGACTTGGCTGGCAATGCCGTTCGGACTGAAAACTTGTCGACTATCACCCTCGAGAACCTCGCACTGAATAGCGCGGAAAGCGACGAACCTCTCGACGCCCCGTGACCTCGCGGTGTTGCTCGCGTTGGCGACAGCATACTGACCTAGGCGACGTTATAGTCGGCACGCTGGAAGAAGAAAAGACGCAAGTGCTGTCATGGCTCGTGTTCGAGATGACGTTATATGTATCGTTGCTAAGCTCATGCTATCGGACAGAGACAAAACTCATGAAGCTTTTCGTTGCGATTGCATTTGAGTTTCAAGTCCGAAAGTCCGCGTGAGACGAGGGTCGCAGCGAACGGTGGGGTTGCGTCGTCGCTACGATTTGGTCACATCGCAAGTGGCGACGACAACGAAACCCTCCGTTCAGCAAGCACCGGCTCGGTCAGTCGGGTACTTGCAGGACCTAGACGTTATGCGAACCGTGCGGCGACACTGAGACTGCGCTCTCCTCTCCGTCAAGCACCGGCACCTCGCATGAGTCTGGAGTCCAGACTGTGGACATCGACAAGGCGATGAGCAGCTTCGTCTAGGGTGTTGCGGATAGACGGCCATAGCCCACAACCGCCATGGCTTTGGTGCGGCACTGATTGACATGAACATCACTTCACAGCATTTGTATCAACCATTCTGTCTGAGCTTATCATCCAGGTCTATCCATCAATTTTTGGCCGCTATCTCATCCAAATCCGTAATTTCCGCATACTTTTTACCCATATCTGCAATCGTACCCCCTCATGCTTGTCAATCAGAATGATCAACTCACAACTTCCGTTTCCTTGCTCCTTTTCTCATGAGCCGCCCGTGGTTCCTCTCGTCGACGGCGGCCGCTGCCGGCGCCCAGGACGAGTCCGCCGAGATGCTGGAGGCCTGCGCAAGCGGCGACGTCTCACGCGTGCAGCGGCTGCTCAACGCCGGCCACGCGATTGTGTACCACGGCCAGTTCTTCGGCGAGACGCCGTGCGAGCAGGCGCTCGAGCAGGCGCACCTGGACGTCGCGTCCTTGCTGCTGTCGTCGCTTGTGAGCGACTCAACCTGTCGAGAAGAGGTCTCCGAGCTCTTCTGGCGGCAGCTGGTGCTCGCGGCCATGAAGAGCGGGAGACCCGACGCGCTCGCGTTCGTGCTCGACTTTGACCCGGACCTGAACGGCGCCGTGCGGCATGCGGAGCTGCCGCTGCTGGACGCTGTGCGACGCAACAGCGTGGAGATGGCCAAGTTGTTGCTGGCGAGCGGCGCCGACCCATTGGCGAGAGATCTGACGGGGAACTCGCTGCTGCATATCGCCGCCAAGTACAACGCACTGGAGTTGTTGCCGGTGCTCCACGCCAGCGCCGCGCGTGAGCTAGTGAACGCTGTGGACCAGCAGGGTAACACGGCGCTGCACTACGCTGTCGAGTGCGCGAACTATGATGTTGCTCGAGCGCTGTTGGTGGACTTTAAAGCGGATGCGAACGTTCCCAACCGGCGGCAGATGCGTGCCCTGCACTTTGCCATCGACAAGAGCCGCCCCAGGCTCGTGCGGTTGCTCGTGGATGAGGGTCACGCGGATGTCAACGCGCACGACTTTCAGGGCAACACGCCGCTGATCCTGTTGACGGGACTGAGCGCGTCGGATTTGGACGAGTACGCCGGCAACGAGGATGAAGAGGAGGATGAGAGTGAGGAGGACGAAGATCAGGATGAAGAAGAGGGGGAGACCAAACAGGATGAACGTGCCGACAACGGCGACGATGAGGAAGACACCGTGTCGATGTGTATCGCGCGGCTCCTGATCGCACGTGGCGCGGACGTGAATACAGCCAACTTCGCGGGGATGGCCCCGCTGCACCAGGCTATGCGGCGCTTCGACATGGACATGATGGAGCTGCTGATCGCGCAGGGGGCCGACGTGAACGGCGTCAACAAGTTCGGCGACACGCCGCTGCATCATGCGGCGCGGCTCGCCATGTTCCCGGCCATTTGGCAGCTGCTTCTGCGCCGCGGCGCCAACCCGAACGTCCTCGACCGCAACGGCAAGACGCCGCTCGAGATCGTGCCTAATGATCGTCTACGCGTCGCCGTTGCCGAGGCCATCGACGCTTTCCAGCGCGAAAAGCTGTCGTGAGGAGACCAGTGATGCCGCATTGTTCGTGTCGATTGATACATACACATTGTGCAAAGAAGAACGTCTTGGGATACTGTATGCTGCCTGTTAAATCGGCTTTACGTTCTAAAAAAAGAAAACTATAATACAAACTAAATCACCGGAGACCTTCGCCGGTCTTCATCACCACCGCCGCCGTCTTCATCATCGCGTGATTCTTCATGAGGTTCACTCGCCGCGCGCTTGTCGCTGGGCGGCCAGCAGCGCCACCAGTCCGTGCAGCTGCTTGATGGCGCGCGCCGCGACCTGCACTTGCTGCTGCATCTCGCTCACGGACGCCTGCAGCTTCTGCACCTCTTCCCTCAGCTCGTGCCCTTCCTCTTCATCTTGGCCGTGGCATTTCCGGATCGCTGCCGGCTGCAGGCGTTTCCGGCCGACGGACGCGAGGAGAACACCGCAGTACGCTTGAGGCTTGCGCTGCTGTCTCCGTCGCCGCGTCACGGGCATGGACGTCTTGCGCTTGATGCCGGTCGCCGCCGTCGTCATCTTGAGACTATGTATAACAGGTAGGGGAACGATGAGGCTTGAAGCGCCGGTCGTCAAATGGGGGGATGGCGTTGCGCTGGACACGGCGAGACGGGAAATGGCGCTGCGAACGCTTTCAGTGCCGGAAGACGGAAGAAAGCGGCCACCATGCTGACTCCGAATTCGCAGGCGATCCAACGGCTCATTGGTCGGACGATTTTATGCAGATAGTACAATTTGGGTTTGTATGCTCTTCAACGCGATACGGTGGTCGGTCGGTCGATGAAGTGTGGGGCGGACGGTCGGGTTGACATCTAACGTTTAGCTTGAGCTTTGTATGATTGCAGAGGTTACTTTTACGTCGGTCGGTCGGAGAAAGAAGGTACTGTACCAGTCCTTTACAGCCGCCTGTTCCAGTGATCGGCGCGTGTCGTCCCGTCCCGCTTCTTATCTTGACGTTTGTATACTTCCCAGCGCGCAGTTGTTCCTTGGTGCTCCTTTTCCTTCGGACATGTTCGGGGACAAAAATACCTGCCAACACTGGTCGGTCGGCTTCAGCGGAGCCAACATCTTGGCTTAATTATTTCTCAAAATCACGGTCGGTCGGAAATACTGAGAGATACCAGTATCACCTGGATACCAAACCGGTTACTGTCGTGGATTGTCCTTCTGAGACGTTCCCTCGCCGCCATGGACGCCCATGGTCTCCATTCCGTCATCGCAAAGGAAGAATTAGCAGGCCACGGTCCGTGTTGTGGGGTTGTTCATACATCTATTGTACAGCGCCCAAGTGCTTCATACGTTCGACTGCCTGACTGCCAAATTGTAACTATCTCTTGCGAGTTCGTTTGATTGAGGGCCTTGTGCCATGGAAGGCTTCTCAACTGCTCTGTTGAGAGGGCTACGAAGTATCTTGACTGTAGGTGATGCATTAGATGGAGGATTCAGTCGACTTCTCTGACGGTTGAGCGTGGCGACGGAGGCGTTCGGAGGCAGTGCGTGTTTTTCTCGTGGAGGGAACGGCTCGACGTCCAGTCGCAGGAGCAAAATGCCGTCTCCGACTTGGCGTTGGAGGACTGAAGTTAGGGAGCACGTCCTCGCCTTCTGAGCCCCTAGCGGCGGCTGGACTGCTCCTCAGGGTTTCGGCCGCTATACTTAGCGTTCACGTCCTCTAATTAATAGAGGCAAGACCGAGTTGCCGTTCTCTCGTTGTTGCAATCGTTGTTTAGTGGACCGTATCGGAACAATGAAATGGCGCTCGGCACGGGATTGTACCAATCGGTCACATAAGAATGGCCTCATCGTCGCTAACGAGGTCGCTGAGGGCAGACTCCGGATGGGCCAACTACCTAACAATAGAACGCTGACACTACACGGTGTTAATTACGGCCGGGGGTGCTGATTGCGACGAACGGAGAGTCGTGGACGAGAGAGGCCATGGACAAGATTACGTAACGGTAATGGCGTCGAAGCTCCAGTCGTTCACGGCAAGACTGATCGAAGTCATTTGACAGCGTTTGACAAAATAATACCCGATGCACAATCGGCCCACTTACACTTCGGAGACGGAGTAAAAATGAAAACCTTGTCTATATCGGATAACACCCGCCAACTCGACCAATATAGCTTCGTCATTAACTCCAGAGGATACAGGAGTATCTCCATCGCTGCCGACCAACAGTTCGGTCAAGCCCTTCGCGTCCTCCAATCACTGGATACTGCAAGGCACGAGAGCGACACTCACACCGTTTGGATCGCTCCGTCGGCCTCGGTGTCCGGACCATTAGACACAAGTGAAACAGGAGTCTCTAAGGTTGGCAGCATCCAGGCAGCTCCACATGGAGTCGAACACTGACCGCGAGGATGGCACTCAGCCTCCGTTGCTTATAACCCAGAGAATCCAGCAGGCATTGCTTCTCCCGCTGGTCCGGGCCACCCGTTCATCTAGCGACATGGACACGAAGCGTTGCGATACCATTTCCATAGCAACGCGCGCCCTCAGACGCCGAAAAGGACCACATCGCCTCCATGAGGAGCTCTGCCGCGTGACTGCCGTCCACACCACATGCGCGCCCAAACACCGAAGATGGCCGGGATTCAAAAGTACCGTCAGCATCGCTACACTATAATTTGATGCGTCAATTTCTTTGCGAGCAAAGATGACCAGGTTCAACAATAAAAAATCAAAGTTCAATTATACATGAATTCGGAAAAGCTTTAAATGTATTGTAAATCAATTTGAGGAGTCGATACGGTATTTGTCTTGATTTTTGAAGTGTGCGCGAATGGACACGGTGGCTGTTTTCTGCGCACGCCACATGGCGAAGCGCGTGCGCCAGCTGTTCTAGATCGGCGTACGGTCGCAAGATCCCGCTCAAGTTTACATCCTCCCACTGTAGCCATCTCTCCCAATCACCATGCTAAAACCAAGTCAACGCCTTACTTCTCGCGCATCAAACAGTCATCCGTGATCAACTTGATCGAGAGCGATCATGCGTCTGAGATGCCCGCAAGATGTGACCCGCCTTACTTTAGGGCTCTACAGAACAGTAGGGCGAGCCATATCCAACGCTGCGAGCACGTACCTCGAGCGTAGGCTCTGCCGTTCATACAGGAGCAAGCATCAATGGCCCTCCCACCACCCGCCTAACCCGCTCTACCGCCCTACTGTACCTACCGATCCATCATCAGATTCCCTTCCTCCGAGTCTCACGTAACGTTCGGTGGGTGCGAGGGTCTCCAAATCATGCCAGCAGCCTCGACACGTCGACTTTTGTGCGACGTGCAGTGCAGTACCGTCGTTATTGAAATGCCCTCCGCTTCCTCCCTTCATTCGGGGATTTACCCTCCCACCTCCAACCCCACCCGCCCTCCCACCTCCCTACCGGACTCTACTCCACAGTAGGCTGCAATGGTGGATGGCGGGTATCGCAGCCGGTTTGGCTCGCTGGTCGCCGGCCTCGTCGGTGTCTCCGTGCTGCTCGCGCTGTCCGTCTACGCGCCGACGCTCGCCCTACTCGCCCTACCGCTCGCCCTCCTGCTCGTGGCGACGCACGAGCTGCTCCGGCCGTTCGCGCGCTCCTTCCGCGAACTCTGCGCTCTGATACTGCGTGTCTCGGGCGCGTCGACGCGCGCGTTGCTGCGCTTCGCCTTCTCTCGCGACGGCAGGGCGCGCTTCCCCCGCTGGACACTCGCGTACGAGTGGTTCCAAGCCATCGCGTTCGCGGCGGGCGAGCACCACGGAGGGCACATCATCAAGCCGGGCAACGCCAAGGCCTTCCGTCGCAACTTTGACGCCATCGGGTGGCTGCTCGGTGCTGCGTCATGCTGGCTGCACGGGACACAGGTCGAGCGCTTCGAGCGCAATGGACTGCAGCACCTCTGGCTGCGTCCTATCACGTCCCGGTCGCGGTTCCCGTGGACCAAGAGCGCCAGCAACGGCTCGGAGCCTAGTGGACGGACGCTGGTGATCTTGTACTACCACGGCGGCGGCTACGCGCTCTTCAGCCCCCAGTTCTTCGTGGACTTTTGCAACCGTCTGCGCCAGCAAGTGGTCGCCTCGCTCGCCTCCCACCAGGAAAACGTCGACAACGTCCATATCTTGCTGGCCAACTACCGGAAACTACCCGAGAGCACGTTCCCGGCGCCGCTGGACGACGCCATGGCCATGTTTGACTACTTGACGCTCGAGAAGTGCGTCGACCCCATCGACATTGTACTGGCTGGCGACAGCGCCGGCGGGGGCCTCGTGCTTGGAACGCTCCTGCGACTACGAGACAGCAGACGGCAGATGCCGCTCGCGGCCGTCTACAACTGCCCGTACGTGGACCTGAGCGCTGATGTGGGCGTGGCGCCGTACTGCTTCATCAGCAAGTCCATGCTCGACGCGATCCGCGAGTCGGCAACGCGCGAGCAGTCCGGCGCGTGGCGGGAGGGCGTCATGCTTAACCGCGACCTGAGCAGACTGCCGGCAATGCTCATCCAGGCCGCCGAGTTCGATATTCTCCACCCGCAGTCGCTCAAATTGGCTGAGCGTGCGAAGAAGCACGGCGTGGACGTTCAGCTGGACATCCACCGCTACATGCCGCACGTGTTCACGCTGTTCCCGCCGCTCATGCTGCCGCACGCGAGCGTCGGCGTGCAGCGCATGGGCGCGTTCATTGCCCAGCAGCGCCTCCAGTCGCTCGCGCAGCTAGACAAGCCCTCGGTGGTCACTGTGTCGACGGTGGAGGAGTCCGAGGTGTCGTGCCCGTCTGCTGGCAGCGAGCGGCGCTCGCCAAAGGAGCGACTGCTTCCTCCAGCGGCGTAGGCGACTCGTGTTGTGTGTGCTTGTGCATGTAGGAGGAATGCGACGACGGGGGCTGAGAGGTACAAAGAGAAGGAAAACGAGTGTGTTTTGTTAGAAGTATGAATAGTTTATGGCAATTGGGTTTTGGCGATGAAATGCTAACGGTGTGAATTGGAAAATAAAATGTAGCCATGTCTGGTTGAAGTGTGCCTTTGTCTGACTGCGCTAACCGGCAATTCAGGCTGACGCCTGAAACCAGCATCGAATCCGGTACAGCATCGGTGCGAGATGGTGTCAAGCTCCACTATATTGTGCACCACCCCCGCGAACATGTACCTCAGCCGGCCACTATGCCCGTCCAGCGCTGCCAAGGCACCGTCATCGATGACGACACCTCGACCAAGAAACGCTGTGACAAGCGACTTGCGGCGTGGTTTGGTCCGTGTTTTGCACGCAGCACCAGCTCCAGCAGCCCGAATGTGAACGTCCTGGATGGGTGTTTGCGACCCGCGCTGAGGCTGAAATGCTCGATCTAATGCGCTCCCACGGGTAGACGGCCGAGTATTTTTTTTCGCAGTCGTGGGTCGCGCTCGGTTAGTTGGCGGCAATCATGACGCTAAATCGAATATTGACTTCTCGGAGCTCGATCATTTGCTCGATTTCGACATTATTCAAGGCCTAGCAGCTGGAAACACGCCGGACGATGCGCTCTCCATCGGCAGCGATGAAGAAGGCAACAACAAGGAAGATGTGGACTGCGGGAAGGGTCGCGTGGCTCCAGTCTCGAAGATGAAGACGGGTTTAAACCCGAAGGCTGTCCACCCGTTCCTGCTCAAGGATGACCTTATCGTCTACTTCGAAGTATATGCGCGGCCTGTCGTTGCTCTCGTCATCACCTGAACCACCAAAGGTGCGAGTCGGTGAAAGGCGTCGGTGGCACTTGAGGAAGCTCATCAGTTCCTTCGGCTCTGAACTCGAACGCCGTCACATACTATGTCCCAATGCGGATGACCGAAGCAGGCGGAGCAGTCTAGCCCGAGCATCCGGAGCGAACTCCCTGACGGAAGAACCGTCCTCGCCTGTAACGCACGGGACAACAACGTCGTCTGAGGCACCAGCGCCAACCAAGTCGGGGCAAAGACCAATTAATTCTGAGGAAGAACTTGTCGGCTTGTGACTCCAACCTGTCGATCAGCACTCGGCGAGTGTCGCGCCACGTGACTTTCGGTTCGTTGCTGGTGCGCTCACCTGCACCAACACCGGTGGTTGATCCAACGCGAAGAATCCTCCGTGTTCGCCGAGTCTCTGTCAGACTACCGCCGCGACCGGAACCATCTCCAACACATCCGATGGAGAGCGGTGTTTGTGAGACAGAGAGCTCTGCGACTACCGGTACGCCCTCGCCGGCTCCTTCGATCATTTCCGTGCGCAGCGCGACACTTGCGAGCTCTCGCTCTCCACCGAAACCAGAAACGAACGCAGTTTCGACCAAAACCGAGACTGAACTCGGCAGTGCTGCTGGCGTGAAAGCTGGTGGAGAGGAGCCGGCGAAACCACCACTGTTTGTCGTTGGCAACCCCACGCAGCAGATCTCGCACCCGATGACGCCAGTCTTCGTGTTTATCCCTTACAAGCAGCACGTTCCGGTATCGAACGAGTTGAAGGCACTCCTCACCAAGGAGGATGGCGAGATACCCGCCAAGACCTCAAACGGTGGGCCAGCTTCACCCCCAGAAGGTTACGCCTGCTGGTCAGCAACACATCTTTGCCTCGCAATGCACTCGTCCCACCTAGGAAATAACAACTTCAAGGCCGTTCAGGCGGTCTTCGCAGTCGCGATGGCAACACCATGCCTCATTTTTCTCTCCGAATGAAGCACCGATGTTGTAAGCACGGTTACCGATCGACAGACGATATACAATTGAATTTGAACGCATAAACCCGCAGAACATCGGCGTCGCGAGCGTTGTTCCCATCAAAATCATCTGCAGTATCGTACTTGTTGTTGTTCAGGTGCCGTGGCCGCTTCGCTGCTTCATCTGGCGACGCGTCGAGGTCCACTCCTCGATATCATTGTCACTGTCATCTTCTTCGTCCAAGTGCGGCTGACCCTCGCTTCCGTTCCGATTCGCGTTCTTCTCGTTCGTCAAATGTGCTCCAGTAGCAGTAGATGCCCTTGTGTCTGCGACTGGTTGCGGCTTCTTCGGTGACGACACCAGCAAATTAGCGTCGCTTAGGTCCTTCAGGAAGCCCTTGTAGTTGTCATCGTCGTGGATATCACTGGCGCTCGCGGCCGCCGCAAGCTGTTTAGCCTCGGTGTCGACGTTTGCTGCCGTGTCCGGGTCCGTGAGGAACGCGAGCACCCACTGCATCTCGCTCTTCGCTCTTCCTGCGTCCTTCCCATCAGCGTGTGACGGGGCATCAGTGGCGGGCAGCTCACGCAGCAATTCGTCCAGCTCCGTCTCTGAAATAGACAGCTCCAGTCGTGGCGTGACACTTGCGTCAATGCCTTCTTCGTCTTCTGTGTGGCAGGAGCTCATCGTACACGTCGAGGCGTCGTCGCGCGACGAACACGCGGAGCACAGGTCTCTGCTCGCTTCGGTTGCTCGGTGATTGTGTGTCTTGTTACCGCGCAGCACGTCTTGCTGACAGCTGAACGGTCCCAAACTTCCAGCGCTGCCGAGTTTGCTTGGTGTCGTGTCTCCGCCTAGCCCCTCGAGCATCCAGTCGCACGGGTCCGCTTCTTCTGCCGGGTCGTGCTCCGGTCCATCGAGCTCGTCGTCTTCTACCACGGGGTTCAGCAGCATCCACTGCGCCTCGCAGGCCGCTGCCGTCAGCGCATCACTACGTGCAAACGTCGTTCATTCATCAGTCCGTCGTCCTGGCAAAGCGACCAAGACTTGTAACAACCCACCTGTCGAGTCGCAGCCGCGCGGCCCGCGGCTTGAGCGCCGCGCAGGTCACTGCAAAGTCATAGCCCGCGGAGAAGGCGCACTGGTTGAGCAGCGCGTCCAGCTCGGCCGTCCACTGCATGCTGCTCGCCCGGATCCTGAAATGGACGACGACTCGCCCAGCCCCACGAGCTCACTTGTCGCGTCTCTTCGTGATGTCTGAGTCCAGAATCAGTCGTGATGCGCATTTCATCCAATCAAAGCGTGTTAAACGCGAACGTGTCCAACGTGATCAGATCTGACTCGCCATCTTGTCAGACGCAGCGTCCCGACCGCTAATCCATCGCCACCACCGGCGCATTTTGCTGATCAAACGCCGCCCCAAAGGACGATCCTCATGGCTTCAACGGCTGCTGCTTCCAGCGCGCCGCGCATGCGTTCCGTGCAGTGGGAGAACGGCGCGCTGCAGCTGATCGACCAGCGCAAACTGCCGGCGGAGCTCGTGGTCATGCGCTGCGAGTCGGTGGACGCCGTAACGCGCGCCATCTCCGACATGGCGGTGCGCGGCGCGCCCGCGATCGGCGCCGCCGGTGCCTTAGGCCTCGCGATCGCCGCCCAGGCCTTCGGTGCGTCGGGTAATGCTAGGTGAGGGCGCTAGTCTCGAGTGCGAAAAAGATGAAGAAGGGATCTAGGTGACTAACCGCCTTGATGATGGCAGTGCCTCGGAGTTCCTGGCGGCGGTTCAGGCGGCCAAACAGACGATCGACGCCGCGCGCCCGACGGCCGTCAACCTGACCTGGGGTGTGTATCAGGTCAGAATATGAGGCTGAGGTATTGGAAATGCTGACCGATTGATTGCTACCCTTGTCAAAATGTCCGCAGCGACGGCGCAGATCGTGCAGGACGTGACCAAGGCGGTCGAGCAGGGGTGAGTCGTGCTAGTTCATCGCTCTCGATGATATCATTGACGCCGAGCTAATCATACCCCGGTGTTCTGATAGCAGACTGGCTGTGCCGGCGCTGGTGGTGCGCACGCTCGCGGCCGCGCAGGCGCTCGCGGAAGAGGATGTGGCCATCAACAAGCGGCTGAGCGAGTTCGGCGCCGAGGTGGTGCCCGCCGGTGCCGACGTGCTACATCACTGCAACACGGGGGCGCTGGCTACGGTCGACATCGGCACGGCCATCGGCGTCATCTACGAGTGCCACCGCCAGGGCAAGGGCATCCACGTGTGGGTGGACGAGACCCGCCCGCGTCTCCAGGGCGCGCGCCTCTCCGCCTGGGAGCTCATGCGCGAAGGCGTGCCCATGCACCTGATTGCCGACAACGCTGCTGGCTACCTCATGCTTGCGGGAAAGGTCGATGTGGTGCTCTTCGGCGCCGACCGCGTCGCGCGCAACGGCGACGTGGTCAACAAGATCGGCACGTACAAGCTCGCGGTCGTGGCCAAGGAGAACAAGGTGCCGGTGTTCGCGTGCGTGCCCACAAGTACGATCGACCTGGAGTTCCTGGACGGCAGCGGCATCCCCATCGAGGAGCGCAGCGCCGAAGAGGTGACGACCGTGGGCGGCGTGCGTGTCGCGCCGGTCGACTGCCCTGTGTTCAATCCGGCGTTCGACGTGACGCCCTTCCGGTACCTAACGGGCATCATCACGGAGGAGGGCGTGTGCTACCCACCGTTCGAGCAGAGCTTGCCCGCTGCTGTGGCTCGCGCGGAGCAGCGCCGACTGCAGAACTAGGACGTCGGAATCAGCAAGGCTAATCGGCTGTTGATTTCGACCTGGTAACGGCGAGAAGGACAGAAGAACTGCGATCAAGAGCTCGACTGCGTCTTTGCCATGTGAGAAGCGATGTACGTACTTCGAATTCCTTGGTAGCTGCTATCGGCTACCGTGTGTCTTGTTCTCTTATCCGCGAGCCAACACGTAGCTGCTCGATCTTGTCTTTCGGTTCTTATTCTTAGCGAGCCTGCTGAAGGGCGAGCGAGATTTGCCGGGCGATGAAAGCGGGAACGCGAGTGATGCCGACGCTCGAATAGTGCAACAGCCGCACCGGGACGAGCATGAAGTCGTGCGGCATGCCGATGTGCGCGTCCATTTCCAACTGATTCGCTCCGAAGTCTTGTTGACGATTACGAAGAACGAGTCGGACCGCGTGGCCGTGAAGGAAATCAAGCGTTGCTTTTGGACGAACATGATCGGCTGTCGCGAAGGTTGATACTGTCGTCCAGGCATGTTGGCGAGATGCCGCCGCTCGCGTATGCGCGCAAACTGCCGAGTACCCCTTCTCTCGCGAGTAGGCAATGCGGCGCTTCATGGTTCTCCAGCACGTGCGAAGGGTCCATGTCGACAAACGGACAGAGGAGCACGCCGGCAATCGGCAGATCTTGAGGCGTAATGTCCCGGATGGTCGTCAGCGTCGTCAATGCGAGTGAAGCGCCGGCGCTGTCGCCTGCGACGATGATCTGCGCCGGGTCCAGCCCTTCGTGGTCGAGCAGGTACTTGTGCACGGCATATGCGTCATTCGGTGCAGCTGGAAACGGGTGCTCCGGTGCCTTACGGTAGTTGGCCAGCAGCATGTCGACGCGGATCGATTGGGGATCACAGCGTTCATCCTGCGCGAGAGCGCCAGCGACAGCAGCCAAGAGCCGTAGGCCGAAGGAGATGTACGCGCGCGGACTAGCCATGACGAACCCGCCACCGTGGAAGAAGGGAATCACTCGATGCCGACGATGTTGTTGATGCCGCTGGTAAGATTCTGCACAGTCACATGTGCTCTCGCCTTCGCTACACATCGACTTGATCCAGATGTGTTCGAGCCCAAGGAAGTTGATGCTCTCCACGGGGACACCATCCGTCCAGCCGCACGCGATGCGGTCTCCAATGGTGTTGGCAATCTCGATACGTCGGCGCAGTCCAACCACGAGCTCCGGTTTCGAGATCTGACCTCCAAACTGCTTGCTTAGAAGCCGAATCACGTCCACCGTGATCTCGAAACGCAGCGTCCAGTTCGGGAACCGTTGACCTCCGCCGCCTACGAATGCGAACCGACCGAGCATGCGCGCAACGAACGTGCCGATCTTGGCTGTGACGTCCATGGCTTCGGTCGTGCTGGAGCAAATGCCGCTCAAGAACAATGTCGTGGAAGCGAAAAGGCACACGCCCGAAACAGCCATACATATCAATGCTGGCTTGCTCTAGGCACGACAGAAGCTGGGCACGCACGAGGGCAAGCCCGCTCCGGCCATTTCATCAAAAATGCCACACACTTTTAGAGGCGGAGGCATCGGGGCGGCAGCACTACGCGTTGAAGTGCGAACGAGTTGTGGCCGAGAGTGGGAACGCCTCGAACCCTGCCCTTCGCGCCGGTGGTCGATCGAAAAAGCCGTGGACATCCAGACAGCTCACAGATCGCGACTTGATTGTGTTTGCATCACGTTTGGACGTCGTAGGAGATCGCTACGTGTCGTTTGGGCCATGATCTTGAAGTTCGTGTGTTTCCTTTCCTTTCGGCATCGCGAATGGAATTGAGGATCGTTTCTCAGCTTATTGTATCGGGATCGTTTGCCGATAGCAGGTGATGAATCAAGAAGCCGAGGAAAGTCAGAGCTAGACGGACGCCATTCCCATTGCGCATACTATCAGCGAGCAACATCGACCAGAGGATCGAGATATTAATGCACAAGTCTACAGTCGACACCAAGGTAAACGCTTTTGCCATTTACAGACTGCTTATGTGCGTGTGTCCGTAGCTACCATCGGCTACCGTTCCGACTCGTCCTGTCTTATTCGCCGTAACTACTCAATCTTTTTGCCAGCTTTCTTATTCGCCTCGCTCAGGCAGTTGGTGGGGCGGACGACAAGTGCTGCGCGATGAAAGCAGCGGTACGAGCGACGGCCACGTCCGAGTAGGGCATCAGTCACGACGGGAACATGAAGTCGCGCGGCATGTCCATGTGCTCGTCAAACTCTCACTTGCTCTCCCCTTGGCATTGTTGGCGCGCGCGAGTAACGAGTCAGACCGCATGGCCGTAGAGGAAGTCGAGCGTCGCAGCCTGCACGAACATGGACGGCAGCCCGTGGAGGTTGAGGCCGTCGTGGTCGCACTTGGGGGTGATCCCTCCGCTCGCGTATCCACGAAAATTCCCGAGCGTTGCCTCTTTCGACAGCACTCAGTGCGGTGCTTCGTGATTCTCCAGCACATCGGCAGGGTCCAAGTCGACGCATGGACAGATGGGGACGCCCGCGAGTGGCTGAGCTTCAGGTGTCATATCTCGGATGGTCGTCAACGTCGTCAATACGAGTGAGGCGCCGGTGCTGTCGCCTACGATGATGATCTGCGACGGCTCTAGCCCTTCGTGGTCGAGCAATTACTTGTACATGGCGAACGCGTCGCCGGGTGCAGCTGGAAACGGGTGCCCCGGTGTCTTGTGGTAGTTGGCGAGCAGCAAGTCGACTTCAAGGGCTTTGTCGCCGCATTCATCCTTCGCGAGCTCTCTCTTGATGGCGCTCAAGATCCGCACGCCGGCGGAACTGTATGAGTGCGGACTGGCTATCGCGAACCCGCCGCCGTGAAAGAAGAGCACCACCCGACGACGACGCCGCTGTTGCTGGTCGCTCTCTGTACTGACACTGCTGCGAGTGCTCTTGAGCCAAACGTGCTCGAGGCCGCGGGAGCTGACGCTCTCCATGGTGATCCCACCCGCCAGATTGTAGTGATGCGCTCCGGACAAACGCTGTCGACAAGCGTTGCGCCCGGCGCAGCCAGCGGCAACCCGCCGTCATCATGCCATCGCTCGGCGAGTCCGAGAAAGGAGTGCCAGCCAGGATTTGGAGATGCAAGCGGCTCATGGGCGAGTGCGCTAGTTCATTTGCCTTGTGTATGCGGCGTGAGATTCACGCATGCACGTCTCGTTCTAGTGGGTTTTGCGGGGAAGGAAGCAAGGGCAGCTCGATTTTACCGCTAGATCACTAAAAAGGAAATTCACTTCTCAATTTGCCAGTTCCAGTCCAAGTCCGCCACAAACCATCGTCTCACGCTCAAGTTCAGCCCTCCAAGTCACCCGCCACCATCTCGCGCCCTTCTCGTTCCCGCTTCCTCGTTCGGCCGTCACCACACAGATAGCTCGCGATGTAGCCTTCGATGGTGCCTAGAACCATGCTGCGATTGCGCAGCTCGCTCGCGACCCATGACTCCGAGACCCGAGTGCCGCACTGCTGCGCCACGAGCCAGAGGGCGTCGACCATGATCCCCAATTGCAGAGTCCAGTTGGGGAACCGCTGCTGTCGGCCACGCACAAACACGAGCCGAGCGACCGTACGCACGACGGGCATGCCGATCTTGGCTGAGACGGTCATGGTTTCGGTCATGCTGTAGCAAATGCTGTGGATCGACAGCGTCGTGTATATGAACAAGCAGAGGCTCGCTATGCCCGCATACGTGAAGGCTGGCTTGGCCCAGGCCTGAATGAGGTTAAAGGCGTACGAGTACAGCGTCGTTCGCACGAGAGGACCGAGCGTGGGTAGCCGCGACGGATACCGGAGCAAGCCATGGACGGCGAGGATGCCGCGCGGTTTACGAGGCGACGACATGGACGGAGAATAACGGAGTAGCTGGAGCTGGAGCTGGTGAGGTGGTTGCGGCTGAAGGGTAAATGAAGTTGTGATGAATGTTTCCGGTGCCCAGCAACAAGTTGCGGCGACCACAGGTGAACACTCTACGCGTTAAACAATCGCTACTTGATTCTGTTCGCGCCGCGCGCGAGCGCTGTGGAGAAGCCAACACATGTAGTGATGGTTGGCGCCTATATACATACACATCTACCCAGCTTTCGTCCGAAATGAATCGAGTTGTCGGCCACTCCGACGATTGAATTCCTATCGCCATCAGCAGCAAGTAAGGCGTAAAGGAATCTCGTATCGAACGAGAGATCCAGGCGTAGACAGACTCCGTGGCGTCTTGACCATACCTGTACGGTGTCATCGAATCGGTGAGCACGATTCATTCACGAAAGAGTCGGTCGCGCATCGCCCCGTGTTCGGTGGCTGCTCACGTCATCCATGCCCTGTTAAACCGCGAGATATCAACTTCCAGAGGTCTTTTCACTATTGAATCACCTTTATATGAGCAGCTCAACCACTTCAAGAATGTATTATAAGAGGTTGTTGGCGCCATAACACACACAAGCGGCAATTTTCCGGTCTTCGCTCCTACGCAGCGACCGCGCCGACGGAGCTTGCTGTGCCTTTGTCGGACGCATGAAGAGCCTTGGAATTTTGTTGCGCGAGTACCTGCTTAGCGACGAACGCGGCCAGGTGCTGCACGCCGACGCGCGCGTAGGGCAGCACGATCGTCGGGAACACGGTGAACACGTGCGGCATGTGCTCGTGGGTGTCGAAGGCCCAGCCGGACTCTTGGACAGCGCCATCGCTCTCTGCCTTCTCGAACAGACGTTCCGCATGCGGGTACAGCAGGTCGAGCGCTCCGGCCTGGATGAGCACAGGCGGCAGGCCGCTCAGATCGCTGTGCACGGCGGACGCGTCGTGCCACGTCGACTCGTCGTGCGCCGAGCGGTGGTACGCCTTGCGCCCGGCTGCGAGGATCTTGTGCGAGATGATGCAATGAGGGTTCTCGTGCTCGCGGTTGTCGTCTTCATCCCATTCGTCCGTCATGTCAGCAGCGGGGCAGATGAGCAGTGCAGCAAGCGGAAGACGCGGCTCCTGCTTGGGCTCCGCTTCGAAAGCGCGGTTGCGGACGCGGATCATTGCCGACAAGGCGAGCGACCCGCCCGCGCTGTCGCCAGCAACGACGATCTGGCTCGGCTGGAGCTTCTCGTGGTTCAAGAGGTAGTCGTACATGAGCACGACGTCCTGAGGGGGGGCCGGGAACGGGTTCTCAGGCGACTTTCGGTAGTTGGCAACGAACGCGTCCACTGGCACGCGGCAGCCGCTCTTTTGCTGGATCTTGAGCTCAATCGCGTGGGTGAGCGCGCAGCAGAACGACATGTACAGTCGTGGGCTCAGGATCGCGAACGCGCCGCCGTGGACGAACATGACGACGATCCGATCGGTCTTTGACCCGTCCGTGCTGTCTGGGATGCGCGATCGGAGCCAGAGGTGCTCCAGGCCATTGTAGTGGACGGCCTGGAGCGTTCGCTGGTGCGCCCGGCGAGTGAACCACCCGGTGAACGAGCCAAACGACTCGGTGTACGCTCGAATCTTGCGCGCGTGCTCGTACTCGATCATGTTCGCACCGTAGCGCTGCGTGCACACTCGGATGAGGGCGCACACGATCTCAAAGCGCAGCGTCCAACGCGGCAGCACCGGGCGGAAGCCACGCGCGACGTAGCCCGCGAGCACCTTGTTGACCGCGAGGGTCAAGCGCACGAGCAGTCCGAACGCCTGTGTGTAGCTGCCGCACATTGTGTCACGAAGCATGGTGGCCAGCGCGGCTGTCGTCAACGTGCCAGCGCTCGCGCTCACGACCAGAAGCACGCGCAGCACGCGGTTCGCCCACAGTCGACGCGAGAGCGCAGCGAGCAGCACAGCGGCGCCATTCGCCTTGCTCTGCAGCTGCGGCGGCGTCAACATGGCTGATTCCGAGCGTTTTGGAGTCTACAGACCGAAGAAAAGAGCGCATAAGCAGCTAGGATCGTTCGCGTCCGCCTGTGATGACGGTGGTCATGTTCTGGATTTGGAGCTCAACAGACGACCCCACACCTGCTTGAAGAGTGTCACGTTCGACTGGTTTTGGTACTGAACTCACTCACTAAAGTTAATATTTTGATTGAACGTCATACATAATATATTGGGTGCGGCTCTGGTATCAACTTGAACGAGATATTCCGGGAGTGACGAGCGCATCCAGGTTAACGATGCAGATGTCGAGAAGCGACGCTCATCTCTTTATTGCTTAGCGGTTTAGTCGACATCAACATGCCGACGCCGCCGAGTCACGCTCGCAGGTCGGCGACCAGCACTGGGTCGCCATCCATTGTGAGCGGAATGGGCTTCGGCCGCAACGTGAGTCTCAAGTGATGTGGATGGCAGGTGCGCACATGTGATGGAACTTCTTGAAGACGATACTAACCAACATTAACACAATACTTCTCTGTTCCACTAGGATATGAACGTTTCTTGCAATCAGCAATAACTTTTAGTTTGTGCGTTGCTTCTCGATCCAAAGACAGGATCAGGTAGCTCACAACAAGCCTGTTTAGCTCATTTTTTTTCATCAGAAACGCGCGCCAAATTTGCGGTTGAATTTGAACTTTTCTGATAGTTTTTCAGAGGTAAAAGTTCTTTTCGCAATTCCTTCAAAAATTGGCAATATTAACTGCAAATGATATCAGTCGAATCGTCTTGATGTCGTGCGTATTTTGATGTGCAAACCTGTACGGTTTAGAGGTATTTTGCAAAGATATTTCTGCAGAGTGATTTTAAGATGTTTCAAATATTGTGCCAATCATATACCTGTTCTCATATTTTAAACATAAAAGGGGCAACATATTCTTCTTTTTTATCTAGTTAAAACACTGATGTGGTACACATAAACCTCAATGTTCATATCCTCGTGGAACAGAAAAGTACTGATTGCCATCTTAGACATCTACTTATTGTAGGGGCCAAACTGTTGAGGACGGTAGCAGTACCGGTTCAGTACCGATACGGTACCGGTACTTGGTGTATCACACAGTAAAAGGCAACTTGCTGTGGGAATGTTGGTCATCGAACATTCTGGATTGTCATGGATTGCGGTCTTCTACAGGTGCTTCTAGAACACTCAGGAGCTTTGATAGTCTAGGACAGGCCATTCGTTTGGATTCGGTAACACGGTCATTTTCCATTTTGCACTGTACCGTACACGAGAGACCTCGCGCTGTTATACAAACCAGTTGGCACACACTTTTTGTGGGACCACTCGTTTTCGCAATAACCGGTCGAGTTTTGATCGAACATTGTTGCAACGACCATGGAAATAATCCTAAGTACGTCCTTTACACATTCAATGCGTTTGACCGTTCACTTTCTCATTTTTAAGATGACACGGGACCGTCAACTGACACCAGAAGAGAGGGCCATGATCGTGAAAGCCCACGAATACTTCATTAAGGAGAAAAGGGAGGGCCGCGCATGCGACCAGCGAACGCGCGATCGCATTGTGGAGCGTCTGGGCGTCCCAGAACGCACCGCTGCGCGGGTATTGGCTGCGTACAACCGCAACGACAGTGAAAATTCCGCACCGGTAGGCGGTTGCACTTGAGAATTTGGTATGTACCTGATAACCTCTCAATATTAATACATGTGACACCATACTGTAGGTTGAAGATGTCACGAACGAGAGCCGCCGTGACCCTCGCATCTACGACATCGACGAGGTTGCATCAGTTATCCATCAATTCGTCAATGAGTCGAACAAAAACAAGCAGCCAATCACAGCAAAAACCATACGCGATGAGGTTACGCGAGTAATCGATTCGGTTGCCATCTCAGTGCGCTCCGTGCGACGTTCTCTCCGCGAGCTCGGCTACCGCTATATCGGAGGAGAGCAACGCCACTATCTCGCTGAGACCGACGGAAACGTGGCCTACAGGGCGGCGTATCTACAGTGCAAATTGGCCAATCGGGACGCCAAGAAAACCCCGGTTTTACCGAAGGTTTTTCTTGACGAATCGTACATGAACGTCAATCACATCACGGGGTTGACATGGCTCACATCTGAACGCGTACGATGCGGCGCGAGCGGTCAGGGTGCAAGGTACTGTACTGTGTACAGTGTTGTTACTGAATGCGAAAGCTAACGTCTGTACCGTGTATTATAATAGGTTGTGCGTCATCGAAGCGGGTGTCGTGTACCGTATGGGCGGTGCATTGCGTGGCCATTTTGTGGACGGTTCCCTTATCTACTGGGATGCTGGCCACAACAAATGAGCCACAGACGACCCCGACGACTACCACGGCAACTTTGACTCGCCGCAATTTGAAACGTGGTTTCAAAAATTGTGCGCACAGTTAAGGGTTTCGTTCGGCGAATGCCGCATTTCATGAACGGAGCGTCGTATCATCGACGCAGCATCCCTGCCCCTACGACCCGGTCGACAAAGGGCGAGATCCAGCTCTGGCTCGAACAGAACGATAAGCGTACTGTATGATTTGTATTGCATTATTGAGTCACGTTTCTAATCGTTATGCTGGTGAAGGGATCGCGTACAGTGCGCGACAAAAAGGTCCGAATGAACCAAAAAGTTACAGTAGCTCGTCCGAGTCGCACAAAAATGCAACCAAACGAGTACCATGCAAAAAGCAAGAAAAAAAAAACGATCTGTGCAAATTTTGTGCCAGTACGTGCAGTGGTTTTCATTTTACGGC
>JAADXW010000351.1:0-24509 GCA_023337975.1 Phytopythium ostracodes
GATCAAGAACGGCGCCAAGAAGCCCGTGTGCCAATGGGGCACGGCGCGCGCCTCGGGCGACCCCATCAACTTCAAGGACGGCGTCAACCCCCCCATGTGCAACTACTCCCCCAGCACCATCTCCTACGTCTAGGGAGTGTATACTTGTGGCGCTGGAGATCGCCGATTTGCCGGCATGAACCCGTCAGATGCCGAATGGCATGCACGTGTCGTTCTAGGGTTGCGCTGCATATAACTCTGTTCTGCAATGCACGCTCTACTAGATGTTCTTTCTACTATTCCGACGAGCTCTTCCGTCTACAGTGTGTGGTGGTTGACCCAAGTTGAAGTCGATGCTACAGAAGATACTCGAATAGAGAGCCGTATCATGCGAAACTGGTTTAATTGTACCGAGTCGAACCGTTACATACCGGTTATCTTTTGAAAATATCGGTATTACCTATGTTTTTTCGGTTTCCCCTGAGGTTCAAGTTTGGTCAAGTCAACACACCAGCACGGCAAAACAAGCAACAACCGAAATACCCCAACCAAGTACATCAACACGGAGACGACCATGGCGGACGCGGCGACGGCGACGGCGGCGACGGCGGCGGCCGTGGAGGACCTCTTCCTGCGCGGCGAGTACGCGGAGGCGCTCGCAGAGAGCCAGGCCAAGCTGGCGCAGCGCACGCTGGAGGTGCTACCCGTCGGCCAGCGCAGGTGTATCGCGTGCAACTGACTGACTGACGTGTGTGTTTGTGTGCTTTTAGCTGCGGCAGGAGCTGCGCGACGCGGGCGGCGAGGAGCGCGCGGCGCCGTGCATAACGTCCGACGAGTACGTGTGCGTGCTTATTCTGTGTGTTATGTAGCGCCTCACTAATCTGTAGCGTGCGCTGGTGCTGCTATCAATAGAGAGCGCGTGCTGTCCATCTACCTGCAGGCCGTTTTCGAGCTCGACGCGGGCGCGGAGGTGGAGACGGCGACCGCGGTGGTCGACGCGTTCGCCCCGCTGCCCGTTGACGTCGCTGTGCAATGGTAACGCTCCCGTTTACGACTGCTACGTGTGTATTATCGCCGCGACTCATCCAGTTGGTGTATGATGCAGGGTCAAGTTCCTGGTGGCGATGCAGCACCGAGCCGCCGCCGAGTCGTACCTGCGCCAATCCATTGAAAAGTTGCGCTCCGAACTTCGAGCTGAGCCTTTGGTCGGAGAGGCGGCAGGCCGACTCGCGAAGCTGGCCGAACTGCTGGCGGTGGAGTTTGTGCTGGAGAAGGAGGGCGCCGACGCCGCGCTCCGACTCGTGCGGGACGACCCAGTGCTCGACGACATCACCCGACTGGTGCGCTCAACTCGTACACCATTGGCGAGATGACGCGACCCAAACGTCTAACTCTCACCTCTTATTGCCCTGCCGTGTCTAGAAACTGGTCGGCCGTGTCGAGGAGCGCGCTGCGGTCGCGACTGCCGCTGCAGACGCGGCCAACTCCAGCGCAACTACGAGTGATTCCCGTCAGTTGAACGCTAAAGCGACCAGTGAGTCGCCCAGCCTTGGTCGCTCCTCCAATCCTACGGCCGAAGAAGCGGAGGACTGCTCGTACGCGCTGATTGGCGGCACCGCCATCGCCGTCGCAGTCGCGGCAGTCGGCGCGATCCGGTACCGCGACAAGATCGGCGAGGCCCTCTCGCAGGTGGCCCCGGCCATCTCCAAGGGCATCGCCGACGCCAAGTACGCGCTCTTCGACGCATAGTCGACCGACGCGTGTTATAGTATAGTAGTGCAGTCATTAATGGGACCAAGTGCTTGTTGCGCATGTCGATATGCTCCATTGCATGTGCTCTGTCAACGTATCCCATGGGCGTTATGCCTCGTCCTCTTCTGAGCCAGAACCCGACTCGTCCCCGCTGCTTTCGTCTTCATCTGCGTCCGATCCACTGCCCGAAGCGTCCGACCCGCTCGAGTCCTCCTCCTCCTCACTCTGCCCTTCCAGCAACTCGAGGAACTCGCGCAGGCCAAAGAGCGCGCGCAACTTGGAGCGGTGGCCGGGCTTCGTGACACCCATCGCTTCCAATGCGGCGTCACTGAGCACCTTCTCCCCGTTCTCGAGGAGGAACTTGGGGTCGTCGAAGCCCTGGGCGAAAAACTGAGACGCGTACTCGACCATCCCGACAGCCGCGAGCCACCCCGAGAGCTGCTCGCGAGCTACGCGCGTCGCTTTCCGGTCGATGAGCAGCTGCCGCAGCTCGAATTGCCGCGCAGTAGGTTGCTCCTGGTTGTCGAGCAGGTCGAGCGGCGTGGTTCCGCCCTGTTTGTTCGGTTTAGAGGAGAGTGAGGGGTGCAACACTGAGAACCACGCAGCAGGAAGGCTGCACGCACCTTGGTTGGCGCCTGAGAAGCTTTGCCGTCGTCCATCAGCGCTCGCGCCATCTCGATGTCTCCGTTCAGCACCGCCAGGTGCAGCGGCGAGCACCCAACCTTGTTGATTGAGAGTTGTTAATGCACTGACAATGCCAAATCGAGGAGCAGAACAACATCACACCCCACTTGTGCATCTACAGCGTTGGCGTCGGCCGGTGGGGCGGCTAACAGCAGATCCCTGACGATCTCCAGGTGGCCAAAGCGCGCCGCAATGTGCAGCGGAGAGTACTTGAACGCCGTCTACGTCGTCAACCATTGTACATGCTTCCCTTAGCACCAATCTCACTAAGACGCGCACACCACTCGAAGACTACCTTGCTCGATGCGTTCACATTGCTAGGCGACGAAGGCAGCGGCGTGTTCTCTCTGGTCAACAACTCCGCGACTAGCTCTTGGTCGCCGAGCGCGCACGCAAACTGCAGCGGCGTCCAGGCCACGCCGCCACGCGGGGACCCCGCTTCCAGCCACGGCTGCTCGCCGCCTTCAGAGCCCGACGAGGCGTCGCCCAGTAGCTCCTGCAGCTCGCACAGCTTCATCCTGTCGGCGACCGCGACCCTCAATGCGCCGCGACCGTTCGTTCGTTCGATACCAGCGTGTTCCCACACCTTACGACAACTCAAAGGACATGTTCTCATGGACAAGGATGCGTGTATTACAGCGCACAGGGTAGCGAAACTAGTAGAAAGGCCAGGACTTGGTCAGGATGAGTGTCACGGCCGCGACGAGCAGCGCGGCGATGGCCACGGCCGCGGGCTCGGGCGCGCGGTATAGCTCGCGGAAGCGCAGGTTCTCGCTGCGCCGGAGCATGCGCCGTTTGCGCCGCAGCGCCTCCACGAAGTGCGCGGCGATCGTCAGGCGCTTCTTCTCCAGCGGGATGCCGAACCGCGCGCGTGTCACCTCGTCCTCCTCTTCCCCATGTTCCCCTCCCTCCTCCTCTTCATCGTAGTCATAGTCGTTCTCGTCGTCCGCTAGGTCGCGCTGGTTGCCGAGCTTCTGCCGCTCGTAGCGCGCCGGCCGCGCGCGCAGGGGCCGCCGCAGCTCGTACGCAGCCGCCGGCGTGCCGTACTGACGGATTGGTGATGAGGACGCGCGCGTTCCGGCCATCCTGTTGTTCAGAGCTTTAACGCGCGATCAATATTGGTGGGAAGCGTGACGCCTCGGTCGTGTCTTTATATTTGAATTCACTATACTCAGGTATGAAGCGGCCATAATAAAACCACCCGCTTGGAATTGTTGTCGCGCCCTTTGGGGTCCCACTTCAACGTCGGAGCGCCTGACCTGTTGGCGCTGGGTTTTTAATGGGTAAGTGTTTTAAACATTTTAAATCAAACGTGTGTTTCTATGGAGCAGCGTCCGTACTTACCTTTGGTGATCCGAATAGTGCGCTCCGCTGACCTTCAAATCGCTTCCGAAGGTGGGGAGCAGACCGAATTGGCCAGCACCTCGATCGATTGCTTGGGGTCGAGGGATCGCCACTTAGGAAGACTCAGAAGGCGTCTACGATGGTCAAGACGCGGTACGAGTGGATGCGCATCGCGCTCTACGTCTCCAGTAAGTGCTGCGGTTGTTTAGATGGGTCTAGCTGCAAAGGGAGAGGCTTACAGGCGTTGGGACTAACTCTATCCTATCTACGTGCTGTGGGTCCACGCGAGCAGTTCCGGTGATCTCGACCGTCATCTACGCGCAACCCGACTGTGTCGACTACATTATCAGCCGCGTACGTTGCGCGTGACAACTCGGGCACTAAAGGCGGTGCACGTGGTGCTGACACGTGCAATGCTATTGTGACATCAACAGTGGAAGTACATTCAGTACCCGCCGCAGGCCACCTCCCGAGAGGACCTGCGCGCCAAGATGCGCCAGATCGCCCACGAAGACGACGGCAAGTGAGCTGCTCACCGATGGGGTACCAAGAGTGAGACAACATAAGGTTTCAAGGCAACATGGTGGCATCTCCGCAGCCAGGAGCCAACAGTATGGATACATCTAAACAGGAACGCCGTGCTCTTGTCGACTGTTTGATTCGCGTTCTCTGTCCCTCTCATGCACCTCCAACAAGTCTATATGTATACCGCTCGCTCCGTCGCCCCGACAAGGAGTTCTTTGCCGCCGCCTCTTCCTCTCCTTCCTCTTGTTGTCGACCGGACTCTCTCTCTCTCTCCTCGGTCCGACGGCCTACTGCTTTCGTAACAGGCAGTAGATGCGTGTGTCGTTGTGGATGAGGTGCAGGTGGCGCTGCTCGCCACGCAGACACATGAGCAGCCCGCCGAAGCTGGCGTAGATGGCCACCGTGTTGCCGCCCTCGTGGTCGTACTGAAACACCTTGCCGTACATGCCGTAGTCATACCGGTCCAGTAGCGTCGGCTGTCGCATTATACACAGCGTCAGCGCCTCGTTCGCAAGTCCTAACGCGTCCGACACGACAAGCAAAACGCACCTTGCCCGACTGGTTGTACGTGCCGTCGTCCGGCTTGCCCTCCAGGTCCAGTGTGCTCACGAGCGCGAGCGTGAACTTCTCATTCTGGCGCAGGCGGTACACCTCCGAGTTGATGTCCAGCGTCAGCTCCAGCTCGTACGACACGCCCTTGCACACCACGCGCGTGACTGTAAGGCAATAACCAGCCAAAGCTCCATCAGCACCCCGTACATCCCGACAAACGGCCACAATTCCTCCGAAACGCCGCCGTTTCCTGTGCTGCCAACGCGCACGTACCCTTGTCAAACTTCTTGCCGTCCGGGTTCACCTGGCGCACCTCGAAAATGTCCTCAAACAGCTCCGTCGCCATGCTGCTCGCTCACTTTCCCGTCTAATAACAGGCAAATCGCCGATACTGCTGCTCTCGGTCGTAGCTTTTGGGCGATCGCAACTGATTGGACGGCCGCGGGCGGCACGGTATACGCGCGGTGAGTACACACTCCCTTCCGGATAACCTCATTCGTATAGTGTATACGCGAGCTATACAGTTTCCGACGCGCACCGTGGGCGACGTGACGCAACGCCCCGGCCGTTAAGGACCTGCGACCACGGTACTACGCTGCGTAACGAACTGGACGAAGAAACCTTCCCATCGAGCGAGCGGCGGGACGAAAAGCCGGGCGAAACGGAACGAGCGAGCGCGCCGCGAGCAACAGCGCGGGCAATACATCGCGTTCTGTAGCGCCCTCACCTCTATCATCACCCAGCAGCAGCAGCGATTTCATCTAGACACTTCTAGCAGTGATGGCGTCGCCCAAGGAAGAGGAGTATGACTACCTGTTCAAGATCGTGCTGATCGGGGACTCGGGTGTGGGCAAGTCCAACCTGCTGTCGCGGTTCACGCGCAACGAGTTCAACCTCGAGTCCAAGAGCACGATTGGCGTCGAGTTCGCCACCAAGTCGATCGTGGCCGAGGGCAAGACCATCAAGGCGCAGATCTGGGACACGGCCGGCCAGGAGCGCTACCGCGCCATTACGAGCGCGTGCGTTGTCACGCTTTGCTCGGTTGCTGTGATGGGTGAGGACCCTATTGGACCGGTGACTGACGCCTCCTTTCATGTGTGTGTGCGCGCAGTTACTACCGCGGGGCGGTGGGCGCGCTGCTGGTGTACGACATCACCAAGCACGTGAGCTTTGAGAACGTGGAGCGGTGGCTCAAGGAGCTGCGCGACCACGCGGACGCCAACACGGTCATCATGCTGGTGGGCAACAAGAGCGACCTGCGCCACCTGCGCGCCGTGTCGACCGAGGAGGCCATGGCGTTCGCCGAGAAGAACAACCTGGCCTTCATCGAGACGTCGGCGCTCGAGGCCACGGGCGTCGACACGGCTTTCCAGCGCATCCTGACGGAGATCTACAAGCTCATGAGCCGCAAGACCATCCAGGCCGAGGAGAATGCCGCCGCGCTGCCCTCGGGCAACACGATCGCCATCACGAGCGACAACGCCGACGACCCCAAGAAGAAGAAGAAGAGCGGCTGCTGCTAGACGGGGGACGCACTCACTTCGTACAGTTTGACGGCGGCGACGCGAGGAGAGCAGGGCGCGCAGAGCTCATGCGTGTGGTAAATTGCACCTACTTCAGCCTTACACTGTCAGTCAACCGTTCGCCCGCTGTGGGGTGTTGCTTCATAGTTGCATCTACTTGGTCATGAACGACAGGCAGCTCGAACGTCATAGTCGATGCGTACAGTGTCGATGACGAGAGCGGGTGCTGTAGGGTCCAAGACGTTTAACCTGTGGGCATGGCGCCTTCATACGCACATACGCGACACTAGTAACTATCAAACCACGCAAATGAGCGCCCGTGGGCGCCTGGAAGGGACAGCGGATGTGTCATTTTACTGCAAATGCTGTGTCGGATTGTGAACACCACGGCTTGAAGTGAGGTGTGCATATCCAACATAACTGAAAACGCTAAATACAAACAATTAACCGATGTAAACCGGTTAAGGGCACCTTCCAGCCAAGCGACTGGCGCGGATCACATTTTGACAAGCAGAACGGGCAGCAGAAATGGGCCGGAAGCGACGCCGCTCCAAGGGCGCGACCGCCAGTGGCGAGGAGGTACGCGCGCGTGTATTGAAGCAATGGATATAAGCGCGTCGCATGCGCGCTTTGTGGAGCTGTCGGCGCTTTGTTGCTGCTGGTCTTCTCGTTCGGAGGCGCTGACCATTTACACCTGCCTTGTATCTGACATCAGGCTGCGCCGGAGCCAGTCGCGGCGCCTTCCAATGCGTCGGCGGCCACAGGCAGCACGGACCGAAAGAAGCGACGGCTCGGCGATGGGGACAGCGCCAATCAGGCCAAGCCGCTGAAGCTGAAGATCATCAAAGCCAACGCCTCCGGCAGCGGTAGCAAGGCCGCCTCCGTGCCAAATAACAGCAGCAAAACAACGAAAGCCAAAGCTTCGAACGACGTGACTGCTGCAGGCGAAGGCAAGAAGAAGAAAAAGAAGAGCAAGAAGAGCAAGATTGGCGCAAGTGACGCACCTGCGGCTCCGACGCCAGCGGCCAAGGCCAAGCCGGCGAGCACAAGTGCAATCGACGACCTGTTCGCATCGCTCAAGACAGCCAAGAAGGAGCAGGCGCGCGCGGAGGAGGAGAAGGTGAAGGAGGAGGCCAAGGCGATGCAGCGCGCGCAGCAGGAGAAGCAGCAGCTGCAGGCGCACATCAAGAAGCTCGAGGCACAGAGTGAGTGTCCATCAGTTGACGATGGGTCGTTGATGATTGCTGACCCACCACCTCTGTGCTATTGCAATCTTTGCAGACACCAACTCCATCGGACAAGTGGGCGTGAACCCGGACCCACGACCAGGTATGCTCAGCATGGGATGCTGGAAATGCGTTGGACGTGGGTAGAGGTTGCTGACTGCTTCACCTGCCGTTGTTGCATTCATCATTGACGTGTCTACAGTGCGCTATGACGAGGACGGCCTGCCCATTTACACGGAGGACTCGCTGCATATCGGCAAGGGCGGCGACACGGCCGACTGCCCGTTCGACTGCTGGTGCTGCTTCTGAGTCAGAAGTTCTGACCGCCCGAACGCCTTTTTGACCAATTAGAATTGATAGAATGTGTTTTCGATGCATAGTTTTGTCCAATGACTAGCCATCTTATCATTCTTCCATCGTTATGATTGGATAATATTTCTGTGACCATTGGCGCCATTTTTCATGGAGCTTCCCGCGGAACCTGCAGGACCAAAGCGCAAGCGACGATGACGATGAACTGGGACGCGATGCAGGCGCGGCGCTCGCCTCTGAAGCGCGGACTCTTTGACAGCGACTCTGCAGAGGTCACCTCGACTGCCAATGGCACTGCTAGCAGCTCGTCCTGCTCCCTGGATGCGTCGCCAATGAAGAAGGCCAACGCTGGAGACATTAACCCGACTCCAGGTGGCCACTCGCCAGCGAAGACCGCTGCTCCCGCGCCGCCGACGATGATGGACATCAGAGCCTACGGGCTGGAAGACCGAGCGGAGGCTGTGATCGCACACGGCGCGAACGCCGGATGGAGCCTAGCGAAATTGGCCGAGTGGCGGCGCGAGTCGCTCGAGTGCGCACAAGCGGCCGTTGGTGCTGCGTCGACGAATGCGAACGCCTCCAGCTCGTCGGCCGCGTATTTGAAGCAGCGACAGCGCGCGTATCGCCAGCAGATGCTTGCGCGGGGTTCTGCGGCGAGTAACTCGACCATCAACAACCCTGCTTCCAGCTAAAGGACCGTAAGAGAGCGATGACATCACGCTTCAAACGTGTACAATATAACACCCGCTACAAGCCTTAGCAACATTTGGACTCATGTTCATAGCTAGACGGAAGCAGTGAGGGCCGCATTATCAATTAAGCTTGCTGCGTGCTCCACGTCGTCACCAGTCCCTTCGGCTTCCCGTTGTGTGCACGGCCGTCGTCAATACCAAACTAAAGCAAAAAGCGCGCATCGCAAGCGCCCGGCCTAGTCGTCCTCCTCGCTCAGGTCGCTGTCGTAGAAGATGGTCTGCCGGATGCTGCTCATTTGCTGTTGCTGCTGCTGCTGGTTGTTTGTGGGCTTGCCGCTCGAGCAGTAGGCGCCGCCGCAGTCGTCCAGCGGGTTCTCCGGCTCGGGTCCGTCGTAAGTGAGCACCTTGTGCAGACTCAGGTAGTACGCGAAGAAGGCGGTGGAGAACTTGTCCGTGCCGCCGAGCTCGTCGAGGCCCTGCACCATCTTGACAACCTTCTGCGCCTTGACGAGCGCGATGCACGGGATCATCCAGACACCGAGTTTCTGCACGAGGAACTCGGCCTTCTCGGCGTTGATGCGCGCGAACCGCGTCTCGATGTGGTGCGGCGCCAGGCGCTGCAGGTGCGCGTCGACCGTCTGGCAGAAGGCGTTCGCGGGCGTGAAGAAGTGCACCACGACCTTGTCGCTCTTCTTCATGACCTCGAAGAACTCGTGCGTGTCCGTGATGGTCGCGTACTCGCCGTGGCCGCGCGCACGCAGTTCCTGCGCCTGCTTGGCCTGCGCCTGCATCTGCCGCATCCGCCGCGCGCGCAGACGCTCCAGCTCGTCGTCGTCCGCCCGCTCGAGCTTCTGGATGGTCTGGTCCAGCTCCTGCTCCTGCTGCTCCAGCGACTCCAGCACCTTCTCGCCGATCAGGCTCGCCACCACCTCCGCGTTCGCCGAGTTCATCCTGCCTGCCTGATTGTTATTAAAACGTGCGCGTCTCTGTAGTTGTGCACGTAGCGGCGAAGCAAGTAGCAGCAGCACGGTACTGCAAGCGTCGCTTTGGCCGCCCCGATCAAGATTTGGTGACGCCGACAGTGGCTCCGAGGAGCCACCGCAGATCCTAGTTAAGTGCGTATAGCAGCGTTAAGTACGAATATAGCGAAACGTATTGGTTAAATCGAACTTTACGAAAACGATGCAGGGCTTTAAACACGAATGGGTTCATTGCTCTCCTGGTCACTTCCTCCACCGCTCGTGTCATAGCCTCTCGATCTTTTCCTTGCGACTAGATCACCTCAATGACCTACCGTTCGCTCTCGACAACTCTCGCTGTCTGCACGAACAAGTGGGGTGGAAGGCGGGGCGACAGCGGCGGCGACCGAGTGTGGGGAACGAAACTCTATAGTGCGCGCTCGTCCTCGTAGTCGATGAGGCGCTGGATGAGGTCCTTCTTCTGGCCCTGGATTGACAGACCGCGCTCCTTGAGCTTGTCCTTGAGCACGTTTGGCTTGAGCGCCTTGATCGCGCGGGCGTCCAGCGGCTCGTCTGAAAGAGATCAACGTAGTGTCACCCTGTCAGTGATCATTCCACCAAACCTTTCGCGCTCATTCCAGTCCACGCACCGTCGTCCTTGTTCTCCACCTTCTTACGGGACTTCTCGCGCTCGGCCGCAGCTGTACGCATAACACAACAGTCGAGCACGCGTAAGACACTGACTCACAAACAAATCAACCGACAAGCGGACGCACCAGCCTCCTCCTCTTTTCGCCGCTGATCGGCCTCCTCACGACGACGCTTCACCTCCTCGAGACGCGCCAGGTCGCGCTTGGCCTCCTCCTGCAGTTGATGGTGCAGCATCAAAGACGGTGAGCACTCGCACACATCTAAGTCTCGACCACAAGGCAAGCCCGCACCGTCTCGCCGGCCAAGTGCTTCTTCAAGTACCGGGCCGCGGCACGCTCCTTCTCGATCGCCTCCCTAACGACGTCGTGTCGAATGTCAGTCCATTGCCCACCATTCATCCCGGATGCGAGGTCTATGCGACCGTTATCGCAGCTTACCGTTCACGGCGGCTGAGCGTCTGCTCCACGTTGCCCTGCATGTCCTTGGCCTTCATGACCTTGTTCTGCTTGGGCATCAGGTTGGGGTTCTCGACCTTGATGAGCGCCTTCTTCTTCTTGGGCTTGGCCTCGAGCGTCGGGCCGTCCGCCGACTGCGAGAAGCCGAACAGCGACTTGGTCTGCACGCGCTCAAACGCGACCAGCTTCTCGCCCTCCTCGTCCGACCCGGACTCGTCCTCCTCGCTGTCGTCGTCCTCGTCGTCGTCGCCCCTTTCCTCGTCGTCCTCCTGGCGACGAGCCTTGCGCGCCGTCTGCTTCTGCTCTTCCTGCACGTCGCGCTGCGCCATCTCCTCCAGCGACGTCACGAAAGTGCGCGAGCCGCCCTTCTCCTGCTTCTTCTTGCGGCCCTTGCCGCCCGCGCCCGCCGCACCCGGCTTGCCTCCCTTGTCGCGCATGGTCTCTGGATGTGGATCCGGCCTTTCTCTCCTGACGGTACTGCTTGGTGGCTAATACAGCAGCCACTCTATCGGAAATGCCGGCGGTGGCGGCGGCAGTGATGAATGGCGGCGCATTGGAGAAAAAACCAACACTCACCGCAGGGGAAAGTGAGGTTTTACTCGACTGTGCACACTGTAAATGAGACATGGGCGAACTTGCTCAAGGTTTTTCTGTGGCAGAGGAGAAACCATAAAGAGGAGAGGCTTCTTTACAAGAACCGTAGAGATTATTCGAGCAGCAGTACAAGAGGATACTATTGCGCTTTCAAATACAAGCTCGTACCATAGCAATTGCTTGCATCCTGAACGACAACCTCTTGACGACGGGAATAATACACCGGTGTTCAAATGATTCGCTCCCTTCGTCAGTCTCGACATAAACTGGAAAGAAGCGAGTATCCATCGAGAAAGTGCGGCGCGATCATGTCGGGGCCGACGGTGAGACTCTCGTGGACGAGCGGACAAAGGCGGCGGAGACACGACCGCTCGCGTTCTGCGCCTTCTTCGGGTCCTATTGATGGTTTCTTCACGTGCTGATGCGCTCTGCTTGACCTTTTGTGGTCCCGAATGTGGTCGGGGTGGTCGAACGTTCTGGGCGATGGCAGATTTGCATCGGAGGGGTGTGCATCCCCGTGTACGCGCTGATCCCGATCGCGCTGATCATCCTGCAGAGCGTATGGGAGTGGATCCGCAAGAACGCGCTGGGCATCAACGACGCCAAGATCCCCGACAACGTATGTCTGCCGGGTCGTTTGACGTGTTGCACAGTAGCGACGCTCTACACCGCGAGTGCCTTTCAGCAGTTCACGTTGCGAGCACATCGCTGACCGCTCGTTGCGTTGTTCATGCCGCCCTTGTAGACCCGCGTCATCCACGTCACGTCGGTGGAGCAGTTCAAGGAGCAACTCCTCAAGTCCAAGGACACCAAGCGATCGGTGCGCTACCGCGTAGCGCTGCATGCAATCCCTGTTGTAAGGAACTGCTCGCGGCTGATGATACTAACTGTGCTGGTGACTGGTGTGGTGGGGACAGCTCGTCGTGGATTTTACGGCCTCGTGGTGCGGTCCGTGCCGCTTCATCAGCCCGATCTACCACGACCTGAGCATCAAGTACCCGTGCACGATCTTCCTCAAGGTCGACGTCGACGAAATGAAGGTAATACTTGCCGTCATGCGGTCGTGGTCATGGCCGATGCACCAGCCCACTAACAACGGGATTCATTCTCCGTATGCGGGCGTTGCCTTCGCCATAGTCCATTGCGAGCGCGGCGGGCGTGAGCGCGATGCCGACATTCCAGTTCTTCCGCAATGGATCTAAGTGTGACGAGATGCGCGGAGCCGATCGCAAGGGGCTGGAGGAGCGCATCCAGAAGTTCTATGTTGAAGTCGAGCTGCCGGAGGAGGAGAAGCCCAAGCCGGCGGTCAGCGTGGAGGCGGCTGACAAGGACAGCGGCGCTGATGGACCCCGTCAGCGGAAGCCTCGGGTCGTTGCCGTCACGTCGGAGGAGCATTGGGAGACGATGCTGTCGCAGAACCGCGAAGCCAATCACGCGGTACGTCCCATTGTATTGAGCTTGAAGTTGCAAGTGCATGCTTCTCCGGGAAGATGGGGTTGCCTATGTCGGTGTCTCATCCTCGCCAGAGTGGGTGGCGGCGGGGATGCTGCACAGGCTCAATTCTTTGTGTCGCCCCTTGATTCCTTTGGATCTTCACACGTGTCTGACTGACATGTTATGCGTTCCGTCAATTCGAATGCGAATGCGTTTCAACGATATAGCTGGTCGTGGCGTTTGCGGCGACGTGGTCCAAGGGGAGTGAGGAGATGTTGCCCGTCTTTGAGAAGCTGAGCTCCCAGTTTCCCAGCGTGGTCTTTGCAAAGGTCGACGTGGACGAACTCGAGGTAAGTGTGGGCGGGCCGCGGTCTCTCTCCACGTGCCAGCGTGGCACGGGCGTGCGTCTATGGGATTGGCTACACATGACGCCGAACATGTCGCGATCCTTGTCATTGGCATGTAACTGTACGACTAACCCATTGCGAATGTGCTGGATAACAGGACGTCGTGGACAAGTACGAGGTGTCGTCGCCGCCCACGTTCAAGGTCTTCAAGAAGGGCGAGGTCGTCGACGAGCTCGCTGGCGCCATCCGCTCGGCACTCGAGGGCCTGGTCGCCAAGGCCGCGGTGTAATCGACCGCATTTTCGCGCGGTGCGTCCGTCGGTGGTGCTATCTCTTGAGAGAGAGGGCGGCGCCGTTTACTCGAATGAAAGTGTCTCAAGGGCGGTGCCACACCTGTTTTGTATGCTTTTCTTTTTGCTGTTACGCGGTGCGAACTGGTGGGGCGGGTGGGCGCCATTTGAACAGGAGGTGCTGCATGCAAGTGTCCCAAGGCGCCCATGCGTAACGAGCCATCTGGAGGTAGACAAATCGGGCCGAATCGTTCCGTCGACGCAGCCATTTGGTCGCTTTACAAGTGGAACAGACCCCTCCCTCCGTCACGGTTGGTGGTCAGGACGACACCTCGGCGATTACGCCACGGGCGCCGAGAGGGCAACTCCGCAAACCGCAATGCGACGCTGTCGTGGTGGGTGAGGCGGCGGTTGATTTGGTGGAAGGCACAAACCATACAAACAGCAAGTCGGTTCTCGCCGATGGGTGCGCGTCCAGAGCTTGTCGCTTTTCTTTTTTCCTCAACTGCGCCATGATGCGCGCGCCATTCATTCACCAGGTCAAAAGCGCCTGCATCATGACTGTCTGTTCCATTTCCTCCAGCAATTAGTGAAGGTGCGATGGTGGAGCGGCACTTCACTGGAGATGCTCGCTTTGTGCGCACAGCTTTGCTGGGCTCATCTCTCGGCGCTTTCGCCGCTTTTCTTGCCCAGTTTGTTGTGTGGAAGTGCTGTTCATTCCTCTTCAGTATTACGCGCGTGATCAAGGCCGAGGGGCCAGTATTACAGCCCTAGCGTAATCGTCTTTCCAAATGTCGATCCATACTTTCTTCAAGTAATTGCGACATCACGGCGCTCTATTAGGTGATTACTGAATCACGCCGCGGTTTACTCGGGCGATCAGACCACAATCATTCCAGTGGATTATGGGTAGTGCCTAACCCGTGGGGCACTCAAACCATTCAGTATTTAGCCACCGGATGTGCGGGGTAATCGAACATTGAAGGTTTTATCGAACTATAGTATTATACTAATCGCGTATCTAGAATTCAGCCAAATGCAAAAAATCGTTTATCAAAGGTTCCAACTGGCCCGCGTTTTTGTGGGCAGCCGCTGCCGCCTCACTTTTGCTCCCCACCCCAAGGCGTGGAGGAGCGGCGCGACGGTTGGGAGGGTTAGGGCAATCGCCCTACTGGAAACAGGCAGGGAGGAGAACAGGCACAGCAAGAGAACAAGCGCGCTTGTCTCTCAATCGCCAAGCCCCCGACGAGTGGGGAGGCGCTCATTTCCCTATTTCTCTCGCTCACCCTCCCGGCTATTTATAGCTGCCAAAAGCGCACCCACCCACCGCCCCTACCGCCCTGCCCTACTGGACAGCCAGTCTCAGTTCACAGTCAGTCGGCTATTTTTCCTCCGCCAGTTGGACCACCCCACCTCTCCAGCTGCGGCTATATATAAAATCCAGAGTACTGGCGCAAATCAGCGGACGTCTTATTTCCAGATTCCACCAGTCCCGGCAGCTCCCCTTCGACCCTCAAGAATGCCGTTTCTGCTGCGCGTGTTCGCGCTGATGGCGGTGCTGGCGGCCACGACGAGCGCCACGGCGACCAAGAGCGGCAACCTGCGCGAGGAGAGCGCGCTGGCCGAGCCCGTTCAGCCGATGCGGCAGCTGGCGGCGGTTTGGACGAGCCCGGACGCAAACAACCTGGCGAAGCTGCAGCCGATCGAGAAGCTGACGGGCGGCGACGCCATCGTGGTGTTCAACGACCGCGCCGCGAGCCCCGAGGCCAAGGCCGAGTCGGCCGTGGTGTCGTTCGACGTGCGCTCCAGCGCCAACTGCGTGGTCAGCGTATGCGGCACGCAGCGCAAGTGGTACATGGGCGCGCACGAGCAGTGCTTCGACCTGCGCGTGGCCAGCAAGTCGGGCAACGCCAACGAAAACGGGCTCATCCGCGGCATCTCGGCCGCGTATGTGGGCTCGCGCCCTGTGGCCGAGAAGCTGTACCTCAAGTTCGACGCCACCAACTTCATCGACGGGTCTCCGTGCGAGTACGAAATCCTGTCCGGCAGCAAGACAATCCGCGAGGACCCTATGGCCGCCGGCGCCAGCGCGTCCGCAGCCTCGGGTCTGCACTGAGACGGACCACGGAAGCGAGCGACCAGGGGCGCCAAGACTGCTTGCCGCCTTTTGATGTGTCGTTCGTTGGCCGTCCACCACCCCACTCGACATGCTGCGAATATAAAGCTGTACCATAGTAACCTTCTAGGAGTTAGACCCAGACCCACCCACCACAAGGAATCACACAAGAAAAAACTATTATTATCGAGAAGAAGGTGGCGCCCTCGATGGAGCGCGCGCCTTTTGCCAGATAACAAGAGTAGCCACAACCGCATTTCAATGCAAGCTCATGTTCTCCAGTTCCTTGAACGTGTCGCCGTGGTGTCGTCGTTCGTCCTAATCATAGTGTCGACCGCATTGAGCGAGGCTGCACACAGCGCGACACGAGCGGAGGAACATCGAGAGCGGAGGAACAGTAACAGCGGTGCATTGTCGATCTACAGTACTGTATAGCCTAGTAGCCGTAGCATATTCACAATGACGACCTGCCGAGTGCCATCGAGTGACAAGTATTATGGGTACGCTTTTGGACGACCCATGACTACCGAAACGTATTGTAAAAATCCATTCCATGGCCATGGTGCCACCGATCGACGATCGGGAATGGATTCTCGAGGTTGTAGCACCCGAGTAATCCATGGGAAAGTGGATAGATACACTTGCCGATGTAACCCGACGGATTACGGAGGGTACATGATGGAGTACCCGGAAGTGGAAAAATACGCGGACTGACTCTCAAACTTCAAAGTGGATCATCAACCGAGTGTAGAAGCACGACAAGTTCAGACCAGAAGGCACAAGGGGGTACGCCAGTGTAACCCAAGAGGTTACACGGCGGCGTCTGTCGAAAGCCACGCGACCGTGCTGACTACTCACCGACCACTCATACTGACCACAAGTGACTGTTGGAGCGGAACGCTGCGCCCCTGTCCATCGACATCACTCATTGCTTGCACCCACACCCGCTGCCTCCCACATTACAGTGTGCCCTGCAATGACGCGGCATCTTCAAGGATAAAAGGAAAAAATCGAAAGGGCGGCGCCATATCTTCCGCCGTCCACTGGTCGCCGTCGCGCCGTCCGTCCCGCTTCAGAAATGACCGTCCGGGCCCGATCCAAATTAGAACGTAACCCATAGTTGCCCTCGGTTGGCTTCAGATATTACTGCACGCTTTGATGCTGGAATGCAACCCGAGCCTCCGTCGCACGGGCGCCGGCTGGACCGCGTACCCTTACGTAATGCCCCATTTCTCAGTCGAAAAGGCTCGAGGTTACCCTGGTTACACCCCGAATGAACACCATACAGCTGGCAACCGGCCTAAAATACTGAATTCATTCCACGCCTGGTGGGTGCCGACTGGCTATAGAATTGCCGTACTATAACCCCCGCAGGGTTACGCTTTGCTCCTTCGCCATCACTAAGCACATTCCATTCCATCTCCACCGGGCTGTCGGCGCGCTCGGTATATCTCTCGCCTTCGCCGACGCTACAGGGACGACAGGAACCACAGGACACCGCAGGAACTCCATGGCGAGCGCGGGGATGACGCGCATGGCGCCGTCGGGCAGCGTGGCGACGACCATCGCGCCGCCGGACCAGGTCGAAAGCGCGGCGTCGCGGCGGGTGATGCTCGTGCTGCGCGCGCTGCAGCTGGCGACGTCGGCCGTGGCGCTCGCGCTGTTCGCCGGCGGGTTCAAGGGCACGATCGTGTCGGTGCCCGACGGCGCCGGGTCGCAGGTCGACGTGACCATCTACTACGGCGGGCCGAGCGTGAGCTTCGCGCTGCTGGTGACCTTCTCGGCGTCGCTCTTCTGCGCCGCGTGGGTCGCGCTCGTGTTCGTACTGCGCTGGGCCGACCTGCCCAGCAAGTGGGCGCTGGGCGTGGACGCGGGCTTCACGGTCTTCCAGCTGAGCGCCGGATGCGCGCTCGCCGGCAGCGACTACGTGCGCTACTGCGATCTGCTGGGCTCGCACGTCGACTGCGCGCTGCTCAAGTGCGGCGCCGGGCTGTGCCTCGCCGCCTTCATCGTGTTTCTCGCGTCCGTCGGGTGGACCGCGTGGCGCATCAGCGCCTGGCGCACGCAGCGCTCCGGCAGGAAGAACACACTCGCGCGCAACGCGCAGAAGGCTGACGCTCGACGCATGCGCGGTGCCAGCGCCACCACGCCCGTCGTCGTCAAGATGCCCGACGAGTACGGAGACATGGACATGGACATGATGGACCAGGCGGCCAGTGCCGGACTCGTCGTCACGCCTGACGCACCCTACCACCGGCAGATGCCGGCGCAGACGTCACCATGACGAGCTACAGTCATGACATCCAACTCAACCTTTCATATCGTAATAATACTACGCCGTACTCTTGCCTCGAGCGTCAAACGCCACGTTACAGAAGCGCATCGGACAAGCGGACGGGATCACCGACGCGATCTTTAGACGCGATCAGTCGCAACCAACGCGCCCTTTGGTCTCACCAGACACTCCTCCGATAGAAAACAGCACGCGGCTCGTATCTTTCGCCTCCTCCAAGCACCTGTCCTTCACCCTCATTCGCCAAGTTTCCACCTCCAAAGCCTCACCAAGCATGACAATCGAGTTCATCGACACGCAGGAGCAGCAGCACGTGGAGACGGAGGCGGCCGCCACCGCGGCGACTGACACCGTGGAGCTCCCTCCGCGCCGGGGCCGCGCGCGCCTGTGGCTCGCCGCGCTGGGCTTCGTCCTGGCGGCCGCTATCGTCGTCGTGGGCGTCCACGGGCCCGACGTGCACGCGCACCGCCTGCAGATGACCGCGAGCGCGCGCCGCCTCCGCTCTGACTACTCGCACGTGCTCCGCGTCGCGCCCGCCGACCTGGCCGCCAAAATGCCTGACCAATACAAGAAGAAGCACGACAATGGCAAGGGCGACAGCGCCAGCAAGAAGGCGCAGCGCAACCGCACGAGCGGCGACGGCGGCCGGCAGTAGCAAGCGACGCGTCCATTCCTTCCTGATGGATGCACCCCATGATCTCGATCTTTTGCGCGTCACGGTACTCCCTCCGTATGAATGCGTAGATACAGTAGCACACTTTTAGGAGTAATAGATGTGCTAAGTATGAATGTAGTACTGTGTGGTAGTATTCATACAGGATGACGATTTTCGTCGCCCACGGTACTCTTCTCGACCCTCCCAACCGCACACGTGTGACAATCGGATCGCAGCATTGAGATCCACTGACCGATCGACCACTAGCGCCGCCGCTCCTGTCGTCGTTCCCCAGCTAATCATGGCGCTACTCACGCCTGAGTTCCTCGCGGGTCTCCTGCTCGCGTTCCTGCAGCTCCGTCTGCGCTCGCACCTGAGCCTGGCGGCGCGACTGGTGTCGGGCCTGAGCTTCTTCCTGCCGCCGGACGACGAGCTGCTGGCCACGCTAAACGGCAAGCCGTCGGGCGCCAAGGCGCTGCCCGCCGCCGACAAGCTGGCCGCCTTCTACGTGCGTTCGGCGCAGACGGAGCCCGGTGTGTTCGCACAGACGCTCTTCTACGAGCTGTACGAGATGCTGGTGGTGGTGGTCACGTCCGCGCTAGGCGGCTGCGCCGTCGGCGACCTCGTCGCGCTGCTTACTCCGTTGATCGCGCAACAGGAGGAAACACCGGCACCGGCGTCCAACATGACCGTCTACGGGCTCTGCTCGGCGTTGCTGGTCTCGCTCTGGTTCCCGCTGCAGCTGCAGAAAGCGCAGGGCCTGCTCGCGAGCTACGAGTCTCGCCTGGCGCTCGCCGTCGCCTTCGTCGCGTTCGTCGTCGCCGCCTTCGCCATCGCCGCGCCCAGGCGCCTGTTCGACTTTGACGTGGAGGCCGCCGCCGACCTGGCCGGCCAGCGCCTCGCGCTCGCGCTGCGCGCCTTCGGCTTCGTCGACGAAGACTTTGTCAACATTGCGCCGGCCGCCGAGGCCGCGCGCTGGACCTTCTTCGCGCTCACGGCGCTCGCGGCCGCGGGCTTCGCGTCCACGCTCTTCCTGCCGTCCTTCCGCTTCGCGCGCATGTACATGGCCATGACGCGGCGCTCGTCCGCCTCTGCGTCCGGCCCGGGCGTCAAGCCGCTCGTGCTGCTGCTGCTGCACCTCAACATGTGGTCGCCCATGCTCCTCGCCGCGCTCTGGGTGCCCGCGCTCGTGCAGAAGCCGCTCGTGGACTCGCTCGCGCTGCTGTCCGTCGCCCAGTTCCGCGCGCTGCGGCTCTACCTCGTGCTGTTCGCCGCCGCCCTCCGCCTGCTGAGCTTCCGACGGCACCTGCAGTTCTTCCTGCTCGAGCCGCGCGACACGATGGCCGCCGCGCTGGTCGAGTCGGGCAACGGACCGGTGGATGGCGCCGCCCTGCAGCGCGCCGCCCGCGTCCAGTTCAACTACGCGCCGGTGGTCGCGATCCAGTACTTGGCGCCCATCGGGGCGCTCGTGGCGTCGGCGGCGCTGCTCGCGCGCCAGGGCGGCACGTCGCTCGGCATCCAATGGGCGATCGAGTGGGCCATCAGTTCCGTTAGCGGCGTCTCCTTCCCGAATGCGACCGCACAGGTGGACCTGACGGCCATGCCCGACCTCGGCGGCTTCCGCTTGGGCGACGAGCTGACCCGCGAGAACGCGGCCAAGCTGCTCAAGGGCATGGCCGCGTTCTCGGTGCTGCTGCCCGAGTTCTACACGTCCGTACTCGGCTTCCTGGTCTGGTTCGTCAGCTTCTGCACGCTCGTCATCAGCGTCTGCGGCGTCCTGTACTGGAAGAGCGTGTCGCCCGTCCAGAGCTTTACCGTAAGCAGCGCGGCGGCTGCCGCAGCCGGCAAGGCTCGCGGCAAGAACAACAAGAAGAGCCTCAAGCTCAAGAAGCACTGAGCGCATCCAGACAACACGCCGCGGTCCATCAGGACACACGGCAATGGAATAGAGAGCGACCGAGTGATGGAAATGACACATCGGCGTCCAGTCTGGTCGTATACATGGGTTGTGTTTGTATCTTTTAGCTGCCAAGCGACTGCCTCGACGTCTACTTGCTCAGCCTGCAGCTCACTTCTTCATGTTGGCCAGGTACTCGCGCCACCCGCTGGCGGCCATCGTGTCGATCTTGGCATCCACCTCGCGCCTCTGCGCGTCCAGGAACTGCGCCATGGCGGCCGTGTGCTTGCCGCCGAGCATGCGCACGGCCAGCAGACCGGCGTTGGCGGCGTTGCCGATCGCGACGGTGGCCACGGGCACGCCGCGCGGCATCTGCACGATGCTCAGCAGCGAGTCCTGCCCGTTCAGCGTGCTCGTTTTGATAGGCACGCCCACCACGGGCAGCGGCGTGAGCGCGGCCACCATGCCGGGCAGGTGCGCGGCTCCTCCGGCGCCGGCGATGATGACGCGGAGGCCGCGAGAGGCCGCTGACTGCGCGTACTCGTACATGCGCGCCGGCGTGCGGTGCGCCGACACGATCGACAGCTCGTACGGCACCTTGAACTGGTCCAGCACCTCGGCGGCCGCGGCCATGGATGGCAGGTCCGAGTCCGAGCCCATGATGATGCCCACCACGGGCGACTCCTGCTCCAGACCGGCGCGGTCGACCAACTCCGGCGAAATGGCACGCGCGCGGGCCGTCAGCTCGGCCAAGTCGGACGCCACGAGCGTGAAGTGGCCGAGCTTGCGGCCGGAGCGCGCCTCGGCCTTGCCGTAGTAGTGTGCCAGCGCGCCGGGCACCTCGAGCGAGCGGCGCAGCAGCGCATACGCGTCGTCGTCGCTGCCCGACGCGGCGCCCAGCACGTTGACCATGAGCGCGGCGGGCACACGCATGGCGCAGCTGCCGAGCGGCAGGCCGGCGATGGCGCGCAGGTGCTGCTCGAACTGATCCGTCTCGCACGCCTCGATCGTGTAGTGGCCCGAGTTGTGCGGCCGCGGCGCGATCTCGTTCAACAGCACGTCACCCGCCGCCGTGAGGAACAGCTCCACGCCGAAGATGCCGCGCCCGTCCAGCTTGGCCACGGCCGCGCGCGCAATGGCTGCCGCGCGCGCCGCCACGTCATCCGAGACGCGCGCCGGTGCCACGACCGTGTCGCAGATGCTGTCCTTCTGCGTGGTCTCCACGACTGGGTAGGCGCGCACGTCGCCGTCCGCGCCTTTGACCACCATCACGGCCAGCTCCTTGGTGAACGGGACCCACTTCTCTGCGTACAGCTTCTCGCTGTCGTCGTCGGCGCCGAGCGACGCGGCGCCGAGCTTGGCCAGCGCGTCGCCCAGGCCCACGGCGCTGTCCACGACCGCGTTGCCCCGCCCGTCGTACGCGAACCGCCGCGACTTGAGCATGTACGGGAACCCGAACGTCTCGCCGACGCGCGCGGCGTCCTCCGGCGTCGCCACTTTGGCGTACGGCGCGACCACCACGCCGTCCACGCGCGAGAAGAACTCCTTCTGCGCCAACTTGTCCTGGATGAGCGCGATGGCCGACGGCGCCGGGTGCACGCCCTGGACGCGGCCGGCGTCCACCAGCCGCTGCAGCACCTGCGCGTTCACGTGCTCGATCTCCACGGTGATGACGTCGCACTGCGCCGCCAGCTTCTCAATGTCCTGCTCGCTTGTGAAGCTGCCGGCCACTGCCGTGAGGCCAAGCTGGCCGGCGGGGGAAGCGGCGCCCAAGGGGTCCAACACGCGCACGTCCAAGCCCAGGCGGTGCGCCGCCGGCCCCATCATGCGGCCCAGCTGGCCGCCGCCCAGCACGCCGATCACGGGCGGCGCCTGCCCCGCGCGAGTGAGCACCACGGGCATCGTTATGAGGCGAGGAAGGGAGGGGAGGAAGGTGCTTGGTGGTGGTGACGACCGATCCAAATGTGGTAATGGAGAGCTGCTGGGTGGCTGGCTGCGCGTGTTGAGGGAGTTTAACGTCATGTTATTGGTCGAAATGTAGGCAATTCAGGAGCGATAATTGGCTGTAAATGGAGAGGAAGAGATTGAAGTGGTGGAAAATGCGCATGCGACACGGAACTTACCCACCACCGTCGAACACGACGGAAAGCCCAAACAACACCGGACTCGCCACATGTCGAGCCAACCTAACACATAACCGCCATGAATCACTTCTTATCTGCTACTAAAACGTGATGTGCCAATTAAACATTGACATTCATTTCAGCCAATCATGACGTGGTTTTACTTTCCTTTTCCACCAATCCAATGGGCGAACACCGTTCACCACCGACCACGCAAAGGTCAAAAGGTCACGCGCATCTTCCAGCACATTACCCCGCCATCACCTCGCGCTGTACCCTCCTTGCCGCCGCTTCAGAACACCCACTGCCACTATCAGCCCCTCCACCATGCAGATCCGCGTCCGCACCGCCGACGATGCGCTTGAGGCGTCTCTGGGCGCGCTGAGCGACGCGTACGGCGACGTGTACATGACCGACCCCGAGGCAACGGCGGAGGAGCTCCCGTCGGACGTGGTGGTCGTGACGCCCGGCGAGGTCATCAGCACCGCGAGCGGCGCGTTCCTGCGCGGCCACGGCACGTACTTGAGCCCTGCGGGCGACGAGCTGGTCGCGAGCGTCGCGGGCGTCGTAGAGAAGGTGAATCAGCTCATCTCGGTGCGCCCGCTGGTCGCGCGGTACATTGGCGAGGTGGGCGACATCATCGTGGGGCGCGTCACGGAGGTGGGCAACAAGCGCTGGAAAGTGGACGTGAACGGCCAGCAGGACGCCTCGCTGGTGCTGAGCGCCGTGACGCTGCCCGGCGGCGCGCAGCGGCGGCGGACGTACGCGGACCAGCTGCAGATGCGCAGCTTCTTCGTGGAGAACGACCTCATCTCGGCCGAGATCCAGGAGGTGCGCTACGACGGGTCGCTCAGCCTGCACACGCGCTCTCTGCGCTACGGCAAGCTCGAGAACGGCCAGTTCGCTGCCGTCACGCCCGCGCTCGTCAAGCGCATGAAGCAGCACATGGTGACGCTGCCTGCCATCGGCGTCGACCTCATCCTCGGCACCAACGGGTACATTTGGATCTCGCGCAGCCTCGCGGCCGTCGAAAGTGAGGACGACAAAGTTACGGGCGAGGGCAGCATGGAGACGCGCGTCGAGGTGCTCACCGCCAAGCGGCAGCGGCACGCCAACACGCCCACGGACGCCGACGACCGCCGCAAGATCGCGCGCGTGTACCGCGCGCTGCTGCTGCTCAACGAGCAGTTCCGCCTCATCACGCCCGAGAGCATCGCCGCCGTCTACGACAGGCTGGAGGCGCAGGAGCTGTAGATACCTTACGAGAGCGTAGCGATCGACAATCGTCAACATGAGTGTGTTTCGGAATAAGCAGCAGGCTGCTTGGTGTCTTGGGTCGACGGATAAGACGCGAGCATGAGGAGTTACGAGCAGATAAGAAGCGTCATGGAAGGCTACAAGTGGGTGGACAGGGACGACGTGGACCTTGTGAAGCGGCCTTGGCGCCGATTTACGAGCCATGAACGCTTAGGAAGGCGTCTGCGTCGGTGTAGCGGCTCAAGTGGAGTCAAAACGTTGGGTGTTGCTTCATTTTTTCTCTGTTGGGTTTAACGGCGTTTTCCTCGCTATGTACACGCCGCCGCTGGGGCGGCGAACGAAAGAAGGTAGCGTAGCTACACATGCAAAACCTGCTCTCCCTATGAACATGGCGCTCTTGAGGAGGCGAGGAGCGCCTAGGCGACGGGTGTGAGCACCGTGCCGCGGTAGGCGCTGGGCGAGTACGTGACGCCGCCCGCCGCGCGGCTACTGCGCTTGTGCTTGACGTACATGGCGATCGCGGCCACGGCGAGTACGACGCCCACGGCGGCCACCACGCCCGCGATCGTGCCGACGCTCGCGGCGCCGGCGCTGCTGGCGGTGCCGACGGCCGCGTTGCTCGTGCTCACGCTCGACGTCTGCTCGGCGTCATCGTCCGCAGCCGCGAGCTGCTGGAACGATGTCTGCTCGGCGTCATCGTCCGAAGCCGCGAGCTGCTGGAACGACGTCGTCGTCACAGCCGGGGTCGACGTAGGCGTCTCCGGCTTGCCAGTCACCGGGCACGGAGTCGTCACAGCCGGGGTCGACGTAGGCGTCTCCGGCTTGCCAGTCACCGGGCACGGAGTCGTCA
>JAADXW010000352.1:0-24503 GCA_023337975.1 Phytopythium ostracodes
GAAACTACAACAACGTTCCCTCGTCTAAAACGTAACTTTTGCACTATTTCCTGGGATAAAAACGTGCACATGGGCTAAAAGTGGGGCACATGTACCCTGATTTACCAGTTTGCGAGTACAACCGGGACACTATAAACCAGACAAGGCCTGTATAAAGCACGACCTTATGCCAACAAGCGTCCTTCTATTTTCCCAAACAAGATAATGATCACATGAGCCTGCTGCTCCCAAGCTACCCAGTCATGCGTCGCTGTCCGAGTCACCCTGCTGGAAGAAGGACGAGAGCCTCACGGGCGAGGCCGAGGCCGAGCGGTCCCTGCTCTTCTTGTCGCGGCCGTTGCGCGACGACTTCTTGCTCTTCTTGCTCTTCTTCTTTTTGGAGCGGCTGCGCGCGTCCGAGCCGCTGTCGCTGTCGTCGCTCGCGTCCGACGACGAGTGTCGCCGCCTGTGCCGCTTCCTGTGCATATTCGGACGTTCGATCGCCACGGTTAGACTCCGTACCACCCGTACTAGTCGACGTTGCGTTTGCGGGAGACTATAGTACTGGTCGTCTGCAACACGACGGCGCGTATCGACAACAACGTACTTGGACTTGCGACTCTTTTTCCTGGACCGGCGGCGGTCATCGTCGCTGTCCGAGTCCTCCTCCGACGAGTCCGAGCGCGAGCGCTTCCGCTTCTTCTTCTTCTTGGAACTGCCGGCGCGCGACAGCCGCTGTGATTTCACGTCCAGTGGCTCGTTCATTAGCACCCAAGTCATCCCCTTGACAATGAACAGTAACGCTTCCACGGCAGGCAAGCGCACCTTCTCGCGCTCGGCGTCGAGCTTGCGGCGGTACTCGCGCATCTCCTTCTCGCCCGTGTCGTTCAGGTCCAGCTTGTCGGCGTTGTCCTTCTTGTACTGCTCCCACGTGGGCCGATTCGGGTCGCTGATGCGGTCCGCGATCGTGCGCTCCTCCTTGCCCGTCATCATGCGCATGAACGCGTCCATCGTCGCCGACTGCGGGGGAGCCACCATGCTGGGCGCAGCCTTGGGCTTCTCTACCGGAGGCTGCACCACCACAGTACCCGCTCGCATTAAACCAAACAGCAGCAGCAACAACAACAACAGCATACACATTCGCAGACGACGGAGATGAACGTACGGCCGCGGCCGCCGCGCGCACGACGCGCTGGCGCTCGAAGCGCTCGTCGTCCACATGGCGGTCCGTCACCTGCGCGTAGTTGACGCCCGACGACTTCTTGAGCCCAAAGTCCTCGTCCCGCGACCGGCGAGACGTCATGGAGCACACCCTCCGGTGCGAGCAGGAAGCGCACGAGGAGGTGTCGTTGTTGTTGTCGCTGTCCACTACCAAGTTCGGTCGCTTACTAACATTTATCAGCTGATTTACCAAAAAAATATCCGTTAAAATCTGATCTTGTGTTATTTAACTCGTTAACAGCAAAAAGATCGAGGAGAGATCTCCCCTCGTCTTCTTCACACACAAAAAGCAAGAAAGCAAGACCGCGAAAACTCTACTACTTCTTCGTGATCATGGTGCGGTTCCGGCGACCCCGCGTGCACCCCTGCGTCCGCCTCTGCGTCCGCTACTGGCCGCACTCGGCCCGCGTATGACGTGGCTTGATGTCTACCATTTATGGAGGTCTGACGCGCGTTTATTCCGTGTGAATTGTCTGCCGCAATGCGCTACAATTGCTGCTGTTGTCCCCGAGCGCAGGACTCGACCAGCCTCCCCCTCGTCCGCGCGCCGCCTGACGCGCTCCGCTACGGCTTCTACAGCGCCAGCGAGGACGTGCGACCGGTGCACGAGGTGCAGCGGCTGCAGACCATGGTGCGTCGCTGTCGTCTTCGATGCTCTTGATGCTCGTCGGTGCGGATGGCTGACTGGCAAACGTCTCGCAACGTGGCGACCCGTGACAGCACCGCCGCTCGAACTGGGAGATGAAGATGGCCACGGTCGAGCAGGTCTACGGCAAGGCCGCGGCCATGCGCCTGCGCACCGAGAAGGCCGTGCTGGAGCAGTTTACGGTGCGTACTGGCCGTGTTGAGATCGCTGTTAACGTGGCTTTTGCCTGACGCCCTCTTGTCTCGTTCGCTCAGCGCCTGCCGGGCCTCCCGAGCGCGCGCGTCGGCCTCGACACCCTGACCGACGCCGACGAGCAGATCGAGTTCTCGGACTTCCTCAATGGTGCGTGGGGTTGGCGGGATGTCGACGGGGCGTTGCGAGTGATATGTCTAACGTGCCTGTTGTGTTGTCATCAGACCCTAACGAGCACCCGGAGGTGACGTTCCGCGTCCACGAGGCCATGGAGGTCAAGCTGTCCATTTTCTAAGCGGCGCGAGGCCACGACGCTCGTCGTGTAGCGCTGCCGGTCGACGCTACAGCCGCCAGCGTGCAGTCTTAGTGCCAGTGGCGACAGCACAGCGTCAATACATCCAGGCATCCATCTCCTCGGGATGAAAAATGCGTCGTGGACACCTTGGCGTGTGGTTTTCTCACTCGTGTTTTTTTTGTTTTGGTTATTGATCTTCCGGGCGCGACTGTGTTTGTTGTTTTTTTTCACGGGACTAGTTTACTTTTTCTCTTTCTCTGCAGGCATGCTCACCTCCGACCCGCGCGCTCCGCCATCGTCGTCTTCATCGCGCGCATAACTCTCTCACTCCATCGCTCTCTCCATCCTATCGGTGGCGTCCAGGACGACCCACTGCTCTCTCCATCTCCATCTCGTGCGCTCGACCGTCGCTCCGTCCCCTCAAGCCGCCGCGTCGCCGTCCTCCTTCATCTCTCTTCATCTCTTTTTTTCTTTTGCGGTTGCATCTTTTTTTTTGCGGTTGCATCTCTTTTTTCTTTTGGCTCGCATCGCTCTCTTTTTTTTTTTGATGCGGCACTAGCAAACACGGGACACCAGCGCCGCTCCCCATCACTTGAGTTTGCCAAAATTAATTTTCATTTTACGTCTCTTTCGCGGCGACGACTGCGTGGCAGCGGGCACGGGACCCGCCGCCGTCGCTGCCTTCACCGCCGGCGAAGACGCTGCCGAGCTTGGCGGGCCGCGCGTAATCGCAGCGGCCGTGGGGCCAGTCGGGCTCGAAGAGGGCATTGGCTTCGTGTCGGGACTCACGACGGCCGCGCCGCTCCGGTCTCTTTTACCTGCGAGCTCGGGGGACGACGCGGCGAACGGCGCCGGCTTCTTCAGCGGCGTGGAAGATGCCGACGACTCGTTCTCAACGTCCACGGTCGCGGTCGACGAAGGCTGCTCGCTCGTTTCGGTCGCTGGGTTCGGGCTGCCCGGGAGCGACATGCTGTTCTTACGGGACGGCGCGTCCTCTCCGCTCGCGTCGTCCGTCTCCTGCGAGCCGGCGTCCTTGTGGCTCTCGTCTCCAGAGCCTGCGGGCGTCGACAGCGCGTCCGAGGCCTTCTCGTTCTGCTTCTTCTTCTTCATAAACTCGCGGCGCAGACCCCGGGCAACCTGGCGGCCGCCCATGTCTTCAAACACGCTCTCGGGCAGCTGCTTCCAGACGACCGGCGTGATCTTGACGTCCATCGTCGGCGTGCGCTTGTTCCAACGGTACAAGTCGTTGTGCTTGAAGTACTCGACCGAGCTGTCGATGCTCACCTCGCGGCTCCGCAGCTGGCGACGGTCAATGTCGAAGCCCACAAAGTAGCAGACGCCAAACTTGGTCGGCTTGCCGTCGCCATTCCCAGGGCCGTCGTCGTTGGCGAAGCTCAACGGAAACTTCTTGGGGAACGCGCGCAGCCGACAGAGCGGCGGGATGTACGCGAGCGACTCGATCAGCTTACGGATACGCGACTCGCAAAAGCCGCACCATGCCTGCTGCTCTTCCTCGTCCGTCGTATACACGTCGACGGCCAGGTAGTGCTGGTGCACAGCGAAAAAGTCCGAGGGCTCAAACAGCTTGGTCCAGTCCTCGCTGCCCTTGCTCAGAATGTCCTGCACCACGTCCAACGCGCGCTTAAACTCCTCCTTCATGACCGCAAGGCTGTGCGTCGACACGTTGAACGACGAGTTCATCGACGGGTACGCGGGCGTCAGGATCGGCATGACCTGGTACCGATTGTTCCCGTTGTTGGCGTTCCACACCTCCAGGCCCAGCTTCGCATCATAATTCTTGCAGAGCTGTTCCAAACAGCGAGCACAACAAGTCAGTAACGGAGTAAAGCGATCAAAACACGGTCCGTCGATGTCGCGCCAACCTTACCTGGATGGCGAGCGGCCACTTCCAGTTGGCGAGCACCATGAAGAAGCGAAGCAGCAGCGTCGACGGCGCCGCGGTCGGGTAGAGCTGGTTGATGAAGCAGACTAGGATGCACCAATTCACACCGCCGAGGTAGCCCATCTTGTTCGAGTAGAGGCCGCGGCGCTTGGCCCAGCGGCGCACAATGCGCAGCACGCTGATGAAGCTGTCGCGGTTCGGCGTCAGCTGGATCACGAGCATCGGAAGGTCAGCCCCGATGTCATGTTCAATACAGCAGCCTTAGGAATGCTCGCACCTTTATCATGAGCTCCGTGACGCGCGGGCCGTTGAGACTCTTCTCGGTGGCCGTGTCGACGTCCCGCAGGACCTGGTCGTCCAGGATGTTCAGGTTGTCGGGGATCGTGTTGCGCGGCAGGATGGCGATCTGCAGATCAATGTTGATCTCTTCGAAGTCGAACGTCAGGATGGGCACGATGGCGCCCTCGATGGCCACCAGGTTCGTCACCTTAGGGTGGCGCAGGAAAATGTCCTTAAGGGACGAGAAAAAGTCCTCGCGCGTCACGTGGCGCGGCGCCTGCGTCGTTCATACAAGCAGCACCGCATGATCAGCATCTACGTTCGGTCACATGTTGTTAAACCACTACAAAATCAGCACGTACCACGCAAATAGTATCAATATCGGCGCCAGGTTCGTTGACGCCCAGGCGGTACGATCCCGACACGAGAATCTGGCCGCCCGCGTCGGCCGCAATGTCCTCGGGCACGCCCTTTTGCAGACAGACCTGGACAACCACACGACAAAATCGGTGCGCGTTAGCATCCCTTGCTGCTCTACCCACGAAGGGAACAAGAGCCGACGTACGTCCTTGACCCACTGGCGGAAGATGGCGCGCAGCTCGGCTAGGATGAGCGAGCGGCGCGTGATGTTCTCGGGCGTCTCGGTCGGGAACGAGGCGTCCATGAAGGCCTGCAGCTTGGCCGACTGCTCCAGGTCCTTAGGCTCCGGCGGCGTCGCGCGGATGGCCTTGTAGGCCTGCTCCAGCACGTGCGCGGCCACGGTGAACGTCGCGCTCTGCATCACCGTTATGAGTCCCTCCTATCGCGCGCGAATGTAAATGAACCAACGCGTTTACGCGGGCGGAAACTCCGGCTACTGTCCCCGCTCGGCTGGCGTAGACGAACAGTAGGAGCGGCGCGCGACGAACGAAGCGAGACGGCGCGAAAGTGGAAGGAAACCCGCGCGCGATCGGTCGGCACGGCGCCAGGGGAAGCAGTACGAGGCGGGCGGAGGAGGATGCCGCCTTTCGCTTGATGTTTTGTTGTGGTTTCGCGCGTTTCCCCTCCTTGCTTGTTGTTTGGGTTTTCGGTTTTTTTAGAGAGCGGGCTCGGCTCGTTGGCTGGTCCGGTTTTTTCCATGTTTTCTTTTCTTTTTTAAGTGTAGGAATAGGACGAGATGCCTTGAACTATGTGGCAGGCGTCAACTTGAAAGCGAATGCAGCCATCTGATTGGGTACATTTTTCTTCGAGCTGTTCTCATTTTGGACGACAAACCCTGTTTTATGTGTCACACGCTATATTTTAACAAACAGTAGTGAAGGTTGATTGGTTAAAATAGCGGCTAGTGGAGCGATACGATTCGTTCAAAACATGAGCGCGCCTTCAGTTTTACACACGTTACATACGGTATACCAGAGCAACTTCAACGGCAACCAGTTCAAGCACCGCGATCTAGCTTACCTATCGAAATTCTCAAGCTGAAAACAGGAAGAAGGACACGAGCCGCAGCCAGAACGTCTTCTCCTCCGTCGAGAGCGTGGACGCGTCGGTGGCGAGGAACGCGCGCAGGTCGAACGGCGGCAGGTCGCGCGCGTCCGCGTCGGTGGGCGCCAAAGCTCGGCGGAACCGCGCCTTCCAGTCGTGGGCGAGTGTTTGCCACGCACTTCCAGCAAAGTAGCGCACTATCGATTGCACCAAAAAGGCGCTGCGCTCTTCGTCGACTCTAGTTGGTGAGACTGGCGCGTCGCCGAGCAGCTGAAAGCGCGTCGACGCCACGGAAGTGATGGACAATCCGCTCCGCTGCCACAGTCTCCGAAGCGCGAGGTCAATCTGCTGCTGCAGCCATGTGCCGCTCTCCACGCCGTCGTCGCCGCCACTGAACGTGATACGATCGCAACTGGGAACTCGCACGTGGGTCTTGAGATCAGTCAGCAGTCGAAGGTTCCACAGGTCCGAGGTGGCCGTGAGGTGCTTCGGTCCGTGACTCAGTCTGAACAACGCGAGCAGCGAGTTGACATACAACGGAAGCAGCAGCTTGACGTCGTCGCGCAGCCAGTCGAGCCGCACGGAGCTTAAGTGGGGTGCCCACCAGCGCTGCCGTTTCCACGCTAAGTCCGCTTCCTCGTCAGAATCGTCCCCCTCGTCGTCGTGGTCATTGTGACGGCCACCACTTGCCCCTTCACCACCATCGCACGCCACGTACTGCTCCAACAAGCGCACTAAGCGGTCGTCCAGATCGTAGCCCTCACTCACCGCAGCCAGACCCTGTCGCTGTCTTCCGTCGCCGCCAAGCCGATCAATCGGATCCGCCGTCCCCTTCCGACGCTTTAGCATGATCACGTTCCTGTCTCGCAATAAAGCAGCGCGCATCGCATTGGCTGTGCGACTTCCTGAGCCTGAACCGTCTCGGCTAAAGGCTGGTAGCTCGGTAGACGTCGGGAACTCGTCCAGGACGATCTCCACGGGGTAATACCGCGGACTCGCGATCGAGATGCGCCGGATGTCTGCAAGTTCCGGAATCAAGCACGGTGACTGGAGATTCAACACCTTGGGCTCGTCAAGAAGCTGAGAGGAAGTTGGTGTCGATGGTTTGAGCTCGACTCGGATCGGCACCGAGCAGCTCCCATGTGAAGACGCGTCCAAGGTCTCCACATGCCGCGAAGTGTCGACTGCAAGCACGTACAGGTGCCGGAACGCTTGGAGGTGGTACTTGTTGTCGGCCGTGTTGAGCGGCATCATCGGATACAAGGACACCACAAGCGCGGCAATCGCCTCCTTGGACCGCGCCAGCGTGGCACGCCCGCCGCCAAGGAACAACAAGCCAAGAGCCATGCTGAGCGCCATGTGGGACCCATACGTCGTCTCCACGTCTACGCGCTGGCGCAGGTTGAGCGATCGCAGAAGCGTCATCGTCTCGACGTGCCCGGTGCCAGCGTCGACCATGGCAAGTGCAAGTGCGCAGACAGCAAGACACCGTTCGATCGTCGGCCGCTCCATCGCTGCCGCGATGATGTTCTCCCCGTTGCCGCCATGCAGCGCGATCGACGACATCGGCGACTTGGCCCGTAGTTCACGAAAGTGAAGCACAAACTTGTGCAGCGTCGCACGAGCCGTCACATTCGAGGTGCCCGCAAACCGCATGCCCATGCTGAAGCAGGCGCCGGCGACGATGTTCGCGTAGGCTTCGCAGATGGAGCGCAAGTCTGCATTTGGAGGCAGTTGCTCTTGCCAATCGTCGCCTTCCGGTGACCGTGACGGTGTCGCAGCCTGCCGATCGCGTCGGCAAAGCCGCGTATACGCCTGGGAAAGCTGTACCGGCACTTGACGCTCCTCGACCCAAGCAATCGTTGGCGCAATGTCGTCCCATAGGACCAGGTTCTTGGCCAGTGTGCGCACCAGCAATACGTCGGGCCGCACGTAGTCAAGTAGGATGAGCGTATCGGGCACAGCCAACTGACTCGCGACGCTCTTGTTCCCGCTCATCATGTACATGAACGCCAGCGCGAGCGCGCTGCCAGGAGCTGTGACACCAATGTTCACGTGCTCCGCTTGCGACGACGCGCGGTCGGAGTTTGCGTACTTGCTGTCGTGGCTACCGGCGCGCGGCGTGGATGTGGATGACGAACGACTCGAGTTACCACCGGCGGCGCTGTGTTCACCGTCGTCAGTAACATTACCGAACGATTTCCATCGCCGTCCACGATGGAGGCAGCTACCGGCGGCGTTCGCATCACGCTGCTGCTGACTGCCGCCGACGATGTACTTGTGCAGCCGCTCCTCTAAGTTGAGATCAGCTAGACCAGGGTCACCAGTAGTCGAGCGACCACGCCCAAGCAAGACAAGGCCGAGAGCCAGGCCCGCGGCGAGGGAATATCCCTCAAGCTGGTCGAACGAAGTGGTCGAGAGCCCAGAGTTGCTGCTGCTATGGTTGCTCACAAACTGAGACGACGATGGCGATCGCGCGATTTCGGCGAGCAGCAGCTCAGCCATCAGCCGATAGCCTGTCGCCTGGTACAAGATACCGAGACCCAGCAACGCCGCCGTCTGCGTCGATGCTGGGACGGAAAACTCGGCAAATGGCGCGGGAAGAAGCGACGGAACGTGGAGACAGAGCATCTTTGATACAGATCGCTCCAACGTCAGCTCAAGACCCATACCACCAAGCGCGCGAGGCTTCCCGGAAGTCGACAGCCCAATTCTTCTTGATGAGAGAAAGGGGAGGTCCTCATCGACAGGGGCTTCGAGATCACCCATGCCTCCCGGCCCATCGTCGTTGCTAGCATTTGCTGGAGGCGGAATAGGAGAGGTGGCCTCAGCTGCATCGCTCTCCGATTGAGAACGCGATGACGGGGGCGCCTTGGACTCTCTCACTCGCTGCTGACGACTGAACGCAGCCGTCGTCGCCATACCGAGCAGGATTGCGACCGTGACGTACTCATTAGAAAGCGACAGGTAGTTGTAGACGTCTGCCATGGACAGACACTTCAAGTGGCCACGCAGCCCGATGCCCAACAGTAAACCCGCATGCGCAGCGTACTCCTCTTCCAAGTTTTGTTTTTTGGCCTCCGCAGCCGGGAGATGCGGCCGATTGTTGACTCGCGCGGCTTGCCGCTGGTTCTGTAGTGGAGTGCTGTCCGTCGACACTGTCGGGCGGTGGTATTTAATCCAATGCCGGTTGATTAGCCGCGAGAGATCCGTCGCGGGAAGACGCAACCCTGTCGCACAGCCATTGTGAAACTGCGGCCAGTACGTCAACTCCTTGGCGTATCCAGACACGTCAAGCGATACGATCGCGTTCGTTGGTGGCGTTCGACCTGCGAGCGGCAGACCTGGGACGCGAAGCTGCCAGGCTTGGGTCTGCACGAGGTTCACGTCAAAGTTGCCCAGCGTAACCATTCCCCTGGCAACAGCCAGTGACATCGACCGCTTGCACAGCAGCAGTAATCGCGCTTGCTGCTGCTGCACGTAGTCTTGGTCGGACGTGCCTGGCCCTTTCTCCAGCTTGAGGCAAATTGGGCGGTTGGACCGCAGCAGCCGCGCGACTTCCTTCACGCGCTGATCTCGAGGAAATATCGGTTGACTCGCAGCAACAACCTCATCCAGGCCATCAGGTGCATCATAGCCGTCGCGTTCGTTGGTACCCGTGGCTGCTTCATCTGGTTGCTCTCGCTGCTCTCGATGAGAGATACTGCCAGCATATCCACCGGGCTCTCCGGCTATCCTCGCCGCACTGCCCACAAGATCGGGTCTTCCGATTAGTGTGCAAATCTCCTCCCCGATAAACGGCGGAGGATTCTGCTTCACCGCTCGAATCGCTTCAATTATCGGGTACGCGACGCCAACGGGCAGGTCGTCCAGCGAGAAGGCCCCTTGAGAGAGCTCATGAGCCAAGAAGCTCATGGCGTTCACCCATCGCTGCGCAGGTGTGCGGTGTCCATCTTCGATACCGAGCCCGTCACGGTTGTTTGTCAACGGCTCTGCTGGAAACAGGAGGTCGTACACACCACAGATCGCGCGAGTGCGTCCAAGCGGGGCTCCACGGTTAAACCCGGACGGAGGAATTGGCGTATCCGGCGAGATCACCGGAAAAGGTGCAATGTCGCTGCTTGTATCCGTGATTCGCCTTTGAAGCCACTGAAGAACGTCAGGGACAGTCTTGTCGTGCGACAACCACGGATACAGCTCACGTCGCGCAGCAACACGCGCAAAAGTAGCCTGCGAACGCTTGTCATCGGCACCCGTGTGTGCGTGAAGGCTGCGAATGCAAGATTCGCCTCGATAGTAGTCGAGATAATGTCGTAGTCCGAGTCGGGCAGCCATCCGTCGCAGTACATCGACTAGCTGCAGCCGCGAACTCGAGGATGCTTGCGACGGTCTCAGGTCTTCATGAAGCAGATGCAGCGCTGCAAAGATGGTAGCTACATGCTCTTGGAGATTCCGCAGTGGACGGTGAGACGCTGATGCTTCATCGTAGCCAATTGCAGCCACTGGGAGCTGGGATCGTAGCATCGCTGGTGGACGTGTCAAGCTCCCCAACGCCACGCCGTGTTCATGCTGATAGAACGCGTGATACTCGCTTTGGCAGAGCGAATCGAATGCTGGCGCGTGACCAGGAGATGCAAGTGAAGCGGAGTTCATATCGACGTCAGCAGTCGCGCCTTGAATGTCCACACCAGCCAGATCAACGAGGAAATCGACGCAAGCCTCCCACTCGTATCCACCGAGTCTTGCGCATTGATCGGCCTTGAGTGCCTTGGCTTGAGCGCGGCGAGCAATTTCGACTCTTAACTTGCCGCTTGTGAGTGGGTGTAACGCGTAGTCGAGGGTTTCCATAACGACTCTCAATAGCGGAGAGTACTCGAACCGCAACGGATGCCCCCACTGCCATGCTTTAGCTGCCGTGGCCCGGTCGTTCGGCAGACTGACTGTCTCAAACGCCTCACTATCTTCTGCCGCAAGAAGAGAAGATGGCGTGGCATCAGCTGAGGGTACGTCCCAGCCCCAAGTCAGCTCGATCCGACACAGAGCGTGGCTGGACCGATAGAGAACGAGCGAGCCGTCGGTCTGGAGTACAATGATATCACGTGAACTCACCAGATCACCGAAGCTTTTGGCCGCGCGTGGACTCCCGAGCAGACTAACCGGCACCGCATCGCTGCACTTGACAATCTCTGGGTCTTTCTGCTCGTCAAATGCAATCGCTACGTGTTCACTGCCTCGAGACGGATCACCGCGAAGCGAAATAGGCTGCAGCATTAGCACGCACGCCCGTTTGTCGACCATGCACAGAAGCGGCGATCGATCCAAATGCGACACGAGAAACGTTCTCCGCACTGGGTGAGTCGGTGTTCGCGCCGAGACGGCCGCGAGCTTAGCAGGCGTGCTTGCCATGTTGCTAGCCAGACTTGGCGACCGCCACACTTCGTGCACGATCCACTCGGGCTCAATGACGATGCGGTGTTCTTGGAACTCCATGTGTTGACGGAACGCTGTCCATGCTGGTCCATCCACGATCTCAACCTTGGGTACGATGCGACCGGGGCGCTGCTGTCGACCTGGAGAAATCTTCTCCAGCCGATACACGCAAAATCGTTGCTCGTCTTCATGGAAAGCCACCAGCATAGACACCTCGCTGATCAACGCCACGACCGTGAGCGCGGGGTCAGACAGGAACACCGGGATGGCACCTCGTGCGGTATCTTTTGTGGTGTTCTTCTTGGCATGACCGTCGCTTGCGTTTGGGGCACCGAGTGCGATTGGCTTGACCTCGTCCAGCGGGTGCGAGAGCGTGAAGAACCTTGGACGCGCCACCAGAGGCGGCTCAAACGCGTCTCCTGCCTTCGCTGTATGTGTACTTGACGAGGCGCTCGCTACAGAGGCTGGCACATACCGGTGGTCGCTGTAGCTGCTGCTGTTCCCGGTCGTCCCGCCGTTGCCCTGGGCGGGTCGCTTGGCCGGCGTGGACAGCAGAACCGGCACGGAGCTGCGCTGCAGGAGCAGTCCCGAGCCGTTCCCGTCCGCGTCGGTCATGGGGTAGAGGCGGTTCGCCTGGAACGGCAGTGTCACCTCGTATACGTCGCCCGACGGCGCGTAGATGTTGACGCAGTCCGAGCGAACCAGCACGCACAGGTGCTGCGCTCCTCTCGCTGCCTCGGCGTCTCCACCTGCTCTTTCGGGTGGTACGCTGCTGCTGCTGCTGGGAGAAAAATCAGCGCTCACGGCGTCCAGAATGCGCTCGGGAAACACAAAGCTGCGCTCCACGACGCCCGTCCCGCGGTGCACGAGCGCGACCGCGTTGCCGCTCGCGCGCAGCACATACGGCGACCCGCGCCTCGCCTCCTGGCCGCAGCAGTCTCCCGCCTTGACATTGGACGCCCCCACCCCCAAAATGGGCCGCGCGCCGGCGCATAGCGCGCGAACCGCCGGCAGTTCGGCCGCCGCCGCCATCCTCGCCGGTGTGGATTATGGATTGTTGGACTTTCCTTCAAAGGGCAACACACCGGATACGTTACCGCGCACGAAAGATCTAAACGGCCATCATTTATTTTAGGTATACCGAAATTGTTAGTTTGGGTTTATCAACTTCTGAAAAGCGGCGACGCGCATTTTGGCTGGCGCTGAGGAAGGAAGGCGGCCATGTTCGCGCAGCTCAAGCGCGAGAGCCTGCGTAAGCTGCGCATGGCCGAGGACAAGAGCCCCAAGGGCAGCATCGACGCGCCCATTGTTGATATGATCCGCGCCATCAACGACCATCCCAACTACGTACGTGCGCGCGCTTGCGATACGCTCGCCTCTACTCCTTGCCATCCCTTACGCCCTACGTGTTTGCCCGGTGCAGGTGACGAGCAGCTCGTGCTCGGGCCGCATTGCCGTCTTCTGCGGCGAGCCGGCGGTGGCGGCTGCTACCAAGGCTGAAGACGACAGAAGGAGCGGCGGCTCAGCGCTGATCACCAAGGGCGGCAAGTGGCTGCTGGCCGAGCACGCGCCCATCTCGTTCCCGCAGCTCAAGGCGGCGCTGCAGACGGTCGAGACGGGCGCGCAGTCGAGCAGCAACATGGTGAGTCCAGACGGTCGCCTTCCCTGTGATTTTGGCCCGCGCATCTGCTCACCTGGTGCCGCACTTTGCCGTTGGAGCAGCTCATTTTCAAGTACGAGCCGTTTATCATGCACGTCGTGTGCCGCGACCTGGACGCCGCCAAGGAGCTGCTGCAGTGGGGAATCGCCAGCGGTTTTCGCGAGTCGGGCGTCGTGCTCGGCAACAAGAAAATCATGTGCGCGATCCGCACGACCGCCAACTCGCTGGAGATCCCGCTTGGCCGTCTCCCGGCGGAGCAGCCGCTGCTCGTGACGGACGAATACCTGCAGTGGATCGTGGATATTGCGAACGAGAAGTTCCGCGCCAACCAGCACAAGACCGACGCGCTCTTCGCCGCGTTTCGTGCCAAGTTTGGCGCCGGTGGCGCACCTACAGCGGCGTCAGACGGTTGCACAAGTCAATCCCCTTTCCAGGTCAAGCTCGACACCTGCGAAGAGCTGGATGCGGAGACGGCGGCAGACCTCAAGATCGTGGGTCATTCGTCGGTCCGCTACGGCAACAGCATCGTTGTGTTCGGTGGCCAGGGCACCACCGCGACGGGCACAACGACGCGGGTGGCAGACGTGACGATCTTTACAGCGAGCGACGACGGCACGCGATTGGAGCGCTCCTACCACGCGGTCGGCGCTGCGTCTCCGACTACTTTGTCCGCGCGGATGTATCACTCAGCTGTGGTAATTGGGGCGCGGATGATCGTCTTCGGAGGACGGGCTGGGCCGACGCGGCCTCTGAGCGACCTGTTCGCGTTTGATCTCGAGACGAAGCAGTGGGAGCAGCTTACACCAGAGGGCGACGCCGCCCCTTGTGCTCGATGGAAGCACTCAGCCTGTGTCGGTGCGTTGCTTTTCTTAGCAAACGGGTCGTCCGCCTCGAGTGGTTGGCGAGTATCAAGCTAATGCTGGCGTGTATGTTGTGTGTGCTACAGTCGGATCGACGATGTACATGTACGGTGGTCGCACGCAAGATCGCGTGCTGAACGATCTGTACGCGCTCGACTTGAGCCAGTCTCCACTCAGCTGGCGCCGCATTGGTATGCCCATCTACGTGCAAGTTGTCCACATCTCCAAACGGTTGGTCATCGATTACTAACACGGTTTTCTGCCATTTCGTTCTCTTACAGACAGCTCCTCGGGCGTGAACCCGCCTGCTGCCTTCGACCACGTCGGTGCAGTCGTCAAACGCTCCCAGCTTGTGTTCTTCGGCGGTCTCTCGACACTTGAAGGCGAGCAGCAAGGCGAAGATGACTCGGTCAAGCAATCGAACACTCCGTCGTTCTTGGTCTTCGACACAACGACGGAGACGTGGCGAACGGAGGAGACGGCTGGAACGAGCGATTCCACGCCGCCGCAACCGTTGATCGGTGCTGGTGCTTGCTCCGTCAGTGACGAGCTGATCGTCGTGGTTGGCGGGGCGACGTCGTCCCCTTCCTTGGATGGCTCGTGCAGTGCGCAGTCCACCCAGCAGATCTACGCTCTGAACACGAGCTCGCGGCAATGGTCGCGCTTGGGAGACGTCTCCAGCTCTTCGACTGATGCTGCCGCCTCGTGTGTGGGTCACTCGTGTGAGTGGATGCCGTCGCACAGCACCCTCTTCGTCCTCGGCGGTGGCTTCCAGTGCTTCGGCTTTGGCCAGGTGTATTCGCCAGTGATCCGGTGCCGCTTGACGCTGTCTGTTGCACCAAAGCCCGAGCGGTCGACGAAGTCAACCAATGTGATGGCCGAAGACTCCGTTCAGTCGTCAGTCGGCAACGTATCAGCGCCAGGGCAGCAATCGGGAACCCCTCTCGGTGTTGTTGCCGAGAAGCGGCAGGTGAAAGCGGTCAAGACGCTGCTGGAGAGCGTCAACATGTACGACAAGAGCCGTCGCGTGCACGTCATGACAGCTCCGCCGAGCGACGAGGGCGCTGCTGCTTCCTCCACTGGGTTCTTCTTGATCCCGGTGCTTCCGGACATCCGCGACGTGATCGCATCCACCGATAACGCCGAGCTCCGTGCGCTGTCCGTCGTCGCGGACCTCGACGCGTACGCCAACAAGTTTGGCAAAAACAGCGGGCTGAACCGCAACGAGGTGATCGCAAGCGTCATTGCGGCGTTCGCGCAGCAGCACGCGCTGCCCAAGGAGCTTCAGCAGGCGATTCCGGAGCGCTTCGAGTTCATTGGCGACGTGCTGCTGGTGCCGCGCGACTCGTTCTCCAAGCCGCAATGGGCGCCGTTCGCGCAGCACATGTGGGCGCAGGTGTGTGCGTCCACAACGCCCGCGTTCTCCCGCGTCGCGCGCAAGGCGTTCATCGACCCGAGCGAGAAGCGGCAGAGCCACGTGGAGCTGCTGTACGTGAACCAGCCGCTGCTGGCGGCGTCGCCCTCTGCTCGCGCGCGCGAGCGGCCCGGGTGGGTCGAAGTGCGCGAGAACGGCATCGTCTACGGGTGGGACCTCACGCGCGTCATGTTCTCGTCGGGCAACGTGACGGAGAAAGCGCGCATGGGCCGCGTGGGGTGCCGCGACGAAGTCATCGTCGACCTGTTCTGCGGCATCGGCTACTACGTGCTGCCCTTCCTCGTGCACGCCGGCGCGGCCTTTGTGCACGCGTGCGAGTGGAACCCGGACTCGGTGGACGCGCTGCGCTTCAACCTGGCGCGCAACGGCGTGGCGCACAGGTGCCGCGTGTACGAGGGCGACAACCAGATCTCGGCGCCCGCGATCGGCCCCGTGGCCGACCGCGTGAACCTCGGGCTGCTGCCCACGAGCGAGAAGGCCTGGCCGCTCGCCGTGCAGGTGCTCAAGCCCTCGGGCGGATGGATGCACGTGCACGACAACGTGGCCGTCGAGCAGCGCGAGCAGTGGGAGCAGCACGTCGTGGACTCGATCGCAGCGCTCGCCAAGGCACACGGACGCCGCTGGAAGGTCACGTGTCTGCACGTCGAGCGCGTCAAGTCGTACGCGCCCAAGGTCTGGCACCTGGTGGCGGACGTGCACTGCGAAGAGATTATTGGTGACGTGGAGGGCGGAAACGCGGCCAAGGAAGCTAAGTGATAGATGCTGGGCTGTAGAAACGCGCTTGGATACTTTTTGGACATGACACTTCATTCGGTTGAAGTGGTTTATTCTAAATGCATTTTGATTATTTTTTTCCGGCCAAAACAAATTCTCGCTACACTGTTCAGAATACGAATCCCCCTAAAAGGGTAAATAGACCTGAAGATGCTGGACGCGCGCAAATCATAAATCATTTCGGAATGCAACTAAAATAATAAATACGAACATTAGGGGGCAGCTCAACTGCCGACGGGTAGGGTGGGCACGTCAGTTCGATCTTAGTCAAAGCGGCGCGTTGAATGTGAAGAGGGCCGCGCCCTACCAGTAGGGAGCCATGCGGTTCCTGCATCGGATCGATCCTTTACACGTAGAGGCACCAGGCGCGTTAAATAGAGGCCGACAAAGACACGGAGCTTCCATCCCCTCTAGCCCTCCTCCGAGTCTCTTGTTGCATCTCTTGTTGTAGTGTGCTAGTTGATACCCTCCCCGTTGACATGAGTGGCCTACAAAGTCAAAAGGGACCCGGCCGGTCGATAGACACGCAGAGATTCGGACAGGGGCGTCCCCATCACGGCGGCAACTCTTGGCCCGCGACGAGAGATGCAGTAAATTTATACTGGGATTAGTGGGATGGCTACAGCAAATCAACTCTTTTCGAATACAGGTACAGCACAGTAACTGTAAATGCCGAAATTACGGAATGACGCTTGTCGACGGATCTGCACGATGGGGGCTTGCCATAAAGCTCGTCAACCAGACCGACGCGCTTGTGTGTGTGTGCGTGCACGCACCTCTCGTCTGATGGGAAGATTAGGCGACTTTGCAACTCAGAAATCAGGCGAGAAGGCGCCTCAGAAGCCGGAACACTAGACCGCGTTGCGAGAATGTGATCATTAGGCATGGCGGCGTCGTTTCGCTCTTGTAGTGCTTATGGCTTATGGCTAGCTGACCACGGCCCCCTCAAGCATTGCGGACTGAAGGAAATGGCTAGCCACTGAGGAGCGTCTGCACGTCCCTCCTCCTTTCGCCTTCCGCCGGCCTTCTTCTCCCCTTCTCCGACACTAAACGCCTTCTTGTCGCGCGAGGCGTGAATCGTCTGACTGTATCGTGCGTGTCCCGGCTTCTCCTTCCCTTATGTATTTTTACGCTTCGTCTCTTACGTCGTCGTGGTCATCCTTTCGCACAAAATTTTTGGTTTACACTTAGTTACGAATTCATGCGAATCACATTTATGGTGTTTTTGCTGGTGTCGGCATGGCGTTCACGAGGAAATATAATACTCCAAGTACGTAATAAGTACTGCACAGTAGTTTGATCGCCACCACTAGGCCGCGACCAAGCAACACGCACGAGCATACACAAGTGACATGTCGGTCAATACAAGCCGCATGGACGTCCTACGAACGCAGAAGAAGAGACGGCTGATTGCTTGTTGTCGTCGAGTTTGGGGTCCCATTTAGCGATGGCAAAAGTTAATTACCAAAAGTTACCAAAGCTACCGTCATCTGGTAATTTATCAGGTAATTACCAAGTTACCTCAAAGTTACCTTTTCCACTTACACAATTTCAACATCAGTTTGTAATTTATAGACGAAAGCACTTGACATGTTTTTATTATGCCTTTTCCGAAATATTTCACGCAGAATATATTACGGTATCAAAAGTTACCACATATGTATCTTTTGATAAATTAACGGTTATTACCTGGTAATTTACCCTTCACTCTAGTAATTTATCAGTGCGTCCCATTCGTCCGTTCGCACTTGAACGAAAATACCAAATAGTAAAAAAAATCGAATTGATACACTCGCTAAAACCTTCAGTAAGTAGTGTATCCGTAAAGCTGTACCCATCGCGAACTGAATCGGCGCAAAACAGATGGAGAGCAGGTAAACAAGCCGAAAACATCGCTAAAACCGTTATTTTGCGCTTATTCGTACTCTTTTGATGGATAAAAAGACGCTAAAATTTTGCGGTTTAGCTACGGACCCTTTCACAATGTGGCGCAAGAAAAAAAAAAAACGGCCCGCCGCCTCCCTCCCATTTAAACCTAACCCTACCGCTCAAATCCGGGCAAAAGGACGGTAATTTATAATGCTATGCCGCGCGTAAGCTACCGCTCGTTGTCTTTGCCGCAATCCTCTTTACGGTACTTCGGATCGACCGCAAAAGACAGCGCGCGCTTTACCAGTTAGTAGACTGCACACAGCAGTACTCTATCGACCTGCTACCGTCAAGCGCTTGACCTCCCCCACCCTCGCCAAGCGTGTGCGTGCGTGCGCGCGCGATTCATTACCTCGTTCCAATTTCGAGGCCGCCGCCCTCTCATTACAACAGGTGCGGTGAGTATCCGTCCGTCCGTCCGTCCGTCCGTCCGTCCGCCCCGCCCCGCCCCGCTTGCGGTTAATTACTTACCATCCCATCTGGTCCGTCCGCAGACGCTCGGTAACTACCCAGTAGACCGCATGCCCGCGGCGGAGGAGTACGCGCGGACACGGCCGCGCTTTGTGGGGCCACAGGGATCGTCCTCGTCCTCGTCCGCATCCGCGCGTCCGTCCGCGTCCTCATCCGCAGCGAACACCAGCAACAACAATAACAGCGGGGCGTCCCGTGCGTCCAACATCTCGTCCGCGTTCCAGCACCAGATCCGCGGGAGCGGATACAACCCGGCCACGGTCGCGTCCGCGTCCCCGGCCGGCCCCAGCGGCGGATACGGGGTCCGCAACTCGTACCAACCGCCGTCGGCCAAGAAACAGCACGCAATGCTGCCGGCGGCGCTGCGGCACTCGCTCACGCACGTGCAGGCCGCGATGGACCCGTCGCCCACGCGCTCGTCCTCGTCCTCGTCCTCATCCCCGGAGTCCCCGTTCCACCACCGCAGCTTGCACCACCACGCGCCCATCTCGGGCTCGGGCTACTTTCCTGCGGACGGGGGCCGCTCGTCCGGCCACGTGGACCCCGCGGGCCTCGGCGTGCGCGCCGTCGCGGCGGGCGACGAGATCATGCGCGTGGAGATCCCGCGGTGGAAGTCGCGGCTGCCCACAGACCGCGCGGCCCGGGAGGCCATGGCCGCGGCCGCCCACTTCAGCGCCGCTCACTCACCCGGCCCGCTGTCCTCGTCCGGTCCGCGCGGGTCCTGGAGCAGCAAGAACCAGAAAAAGAAGAAGGGCAAGAATCAGAAGCCCGCGCCGGACACGCCCGGCCACAGCGGGTCCATGGGCGCGCTCTCGGCCTTCGAGGGCATGTCGGGCAGCACGGGGCGCGGCAGTGGCGGCCACAAGCGCTTCACGGCCTTCCAGGTGTACGTGCACTACGCGTCGGGCACGGTGCGGCTCACGGAGAAGCGCTACAGCCACTTCCGCGAGCTGCACAAGGTGCTGCGCGGCAAGTACGCGACCGTGGGCAAGCTCTACTTTCCCCCAAAGAAGTTCTTCAGCTCGCTGTCGCTCCACGTGATCGAGCAGCGCCGCGAGGGCATCGAGAGCTACATGAACGCCGTGCTGTCGCTGCGCCCGCGGCCCGCCGAGGTCGTGCAGTTCCTCTCGGGCGGCCTTAGCCTGCTCGAGGACGAGGACGCCGACATGTTCGTGGACGTGACGACCGCGGGCGCGCCAGGGACGGCCGCCAGCGCTGACGTGCGGCTCTCGGCATCCGCGTCCACGTCCACGCCCGCCGGGGCCGCCGGGGCCGCCTCCAACCCGCCGGACGCGCGGCTGTCGGAGTCCGGCGCGACTGACGTGGCGCCCTCTCGACACAGCGACAACTGGGCGCGCGAGTCAATGGGGAGAAGCAGCCGCGAGTCGCTGACCGCTAAGCCGCCGACGGAGCCGCCGCGGCTGGTGCAGATGCAGGACTTTGAGGTGCTCAAGATGCTCGGCAAGGGCTCCTTCGGCAAGGTGTACATGGTGCGCCAGCGCACGTCGCCATCGTCCTCCTCCTCATCGTCGAGTGGACGGCGTAGCATGGACAATGGCAGCAGCGCAGGGGGCGAGATCCTGGCCATGAAGGTGCTGCGCAAGTCGGAGCTCGTGAAGCGCAATCAGGTGCATCACACCATGATGGAGCGGCGCATCATGAGCGCGACGCGGCACCCGTTCATCGTGGGCCTGCGCTACGCGTTCCAAACGCCGAGCAAGCTCGTGATGGTCTCGGACTACTGCTGCGGCGGCGAGATCTTCTTCCACCTCAAGAAGTTCCGGTCCTTCTCGGAGGCCATGGTGCGCTTCTACGCGGCGGAGCTGATCTGCGCCATCGCGCACCTGCACGAGCAGGACATTGTCTACCGGGACCTCAAGCCGGAAAACATTCTGCTGGACGAGCACGGCCACGTGCGCATCACAGACTTCGGTCTCTCCAAGACGGAGTGCTCGGACTTTGCGGGCGCGCGCACCTTTTGCGGGACGCCCGAGTACCTCGCGCCCGAGATGCTCATCAGCCGCAAGAAGAAGACCGAGTACGGCAAGGCCGTCGACTGGTGGAGCCTCGGCACGCTCATGTACGAGATGCTCACGGGCTGGCCGCCCTTCTTCGACCGCAACATCGAGCAGATGTGCACCAAGATCATGAAGGCGCCGCTCAAGTTCCCGGCGCACTTTGGGCTCAGCGCCGAGGTCAAGAGCCTCATCTCGGGCCTGCTGGACCGCGACCCGGCTTACCGCCTCGGCTGCCGCCCGGGCGCCGGCGTCGAGGACATCAAACGCCACGCGTTCTTCGCCGGGCTCGACTGGCGTGCGCTCGAGCGCCGCGGGGTCAAGCCGCCCTTCAAGCCGCGCGTGCGCAGCCCCACCGACATCCAGAACTTCGATCGCGAGTTCACACGCGAGACGCCCGACCACAGCTTCCTCCAGGTCGGTAGCCGGCCTCATTTGATGCAGCGGCGTAGCCTGGATGAGCGATTAACATTGATGTGTATGCGTGCGAGCAGCAGGACCGCCGGCTGGCCGTGTCGCCCAAGAACGAGTTCCGCGGGTTCTCGTACACGCGGCCGTCCATCTCGTCGTCCTCGTCCTCGTCCTCGACGTCGTCGCTGGCAGCAGCAGCAGTAGCAGGCCAGGGCCCGCCGCCGGCCCACAGCTACTCGCGCTCGTCGTCCTCGTCGGGCAACTGGTCGGGCGCGCGCTACTCGGAGCCCGGGTACGGCCATGGCTCGCTGCGCGCTTCTCGCTCGTCCCGCTCATAACGCTTGTGTTGTCTTGTGCCTCGTGACGGAACTGCGACCGCTGCTGCTCGCCTCATTGTGCGTCGTGACAGACTCGCCCGGCCGTCGACCGTGACGACCGGCAAGGGCCAGTGGGCGTCCAGCCTGCACCTGGACGACGGCGAGCTGGAGCACGACGACTTTGGCGACTACGGCAGCGACTTCCGCTTCTCGGCCGAATCCAAGAAGGTGATCGAGAGCGGCTGCATCTGAACTGAGACGAAGTGGAGAAAAAGGAGGAGGAGGAGAAGGAGCGCCGCAAACTGTTTACTTTACCACGACAGACTTGTACAACTTCCCCGCTGCGCGTGTTCTCCATTGGGATTTACCTCGCGGCCTCCCTCCTCGCGCCCGTCGAGTCAACTTGTTGCGCGTCTAGAGATGGAAAAATGAAAAAAAGACAAATAAATATACAAATGGGTCCTCCCGCCCATGCATACATACGCCACCGGAGATCATTGCTGGTGTCGAACGAGGAGAGAGGAGGGTCACCGCCGAAGCACAGCGGGCGCTCGGTGAGGAGGATGGCATGGCCGCTGGAAGAAGACGGGCAGCATCTCGCGCATGGCGTGCGTCGCCTTGTGCTCCTGGCAGTCGAACACGCGCTGCCACTTGCCGTCTACATTGGCGTACCGGTGCCTCACATCGTCGCGGTGCTCTGCAATGCGCTCATCACCAATGCAGTTAGTCACTCGATCAGCAAAGACATCAATCAGTCCGAACAGGCAGGCGTCTCACCGTAGCACGAGGCGCATAGGTCGTAGTCGCTGCACTCGGTGCAGTTGAAGCGCGCGCCGCGGAAGTCCGTCTCGCCGCACGAGTCGCAGATGAACCCGAGGTGGCGCCCGTCCATGATGTATCGCAGCGTCGCGCGTGCGTCCTCGCGGCACTTGCGGAACGCGCTGCGCACGCGGAACTTGGGGATGTCGAGCCTCTCGGCGAGCTCCTCGACGTCCGCGAGCGTCGGCGGCGGCGTCGGCGCAACGTCCGCGCCTTCCTCACCGCTGTGAGCCGCGTCGCCCACGAGCTCGTCCGCGACGGCGTAATGCGCGTCCAGCAGCGCGTGAATGGCCGCCACACTCTCGTCTACGAGTGCGCGCGCGACGAAAATGACAATATCGGCGGCGTTCAGCGTCGTCATGGCCTCCTTCGGCGACTTGTGCGCGCCGATGGACGCGTAGCTGAACAGGATGGGCGAAGAGAGCACAATGGGCGCGATCTCCTCCTTGAACATGACCAGGTCGGACGGCGTGCATGCGCAGCGACGCGCCGCAGCGTCGTACAGCAGCGCGGGGGACAGCGAGCGCGACGATGAGAAGAAGACGCGCCCGAGGTACTCAAGCCGCCGCGAGCGCGGGTCCAGCACCTTGATGAACACGAAGCCGCCAGTATCCGTAGTGTCGCTATCTGCGGCCATCTTGGTGAGATCTGTCGGGTTGGACGCCACTGCGACGGACGTGGAAGCGGCGGCGGTGCCCGCGCTGGTCGCGAGGTACTCGTTCACCACTGCGGCGGTCGCATTCATAGGCGGCTCATCGTTGCGCTCGTCCTCGACGTAGATCTGGCAGAACGAGTACGCATCGATGTCGACGCCGTCGCACAGCAGGTGGCCGAACATGGTCGTGTGCCGATTCATGTGCGCGGCCGTGAGCAGCTTGCGCGGTCGCAACGCCTGGCCCGACACGACGGGCTGGTTGAAGCACCACACGCGTACGCGCTCCGGGTCCACGTCGTAGAGCTCCTGCAGCCTCGCGAGCAGGTCGTGGAGGGAGGAGCAAAAGGGCAGCACGATGGCCTCGACCTTGGCCAGGTCGACGAGTCCGAGGTCGTGGTGGCCCTTGAGGTCGCTCTCCAGCACGACGCGGAACGTGATGCTCATGAGTCGCACGCTCGCCGACACGGTGAGCGTGTCGCGCGGACCGAGGAAGCCGCGCTCCGGGTCCTTGAGCGCGGTCAGCGCGCCGAGCGCGTGCACGCCCCAGTTGTTCAGGTGGCGGTCGAACTTGTTGTCCACGAGGCACGAGTGCCACTCGATGCGGTCCGTGGGGGACTTGTGGTTGGCGACGGCGAGCGAGAAGACGGCGCACGTGAGCCAGTCAGGCGGGCGCTGGTCCAGGTCCGTGAGCACGAGGTAGACGCTGAGCACCGAGCCCGAGTACTGCGGCTCGTTCGGATTGCCGTTGGGGAAGATCCAGAGGCAGAAGCGGTGGCTGCCGATCGCGAACGTGTCCGACACGATCTTCTCCACGGCCAGCATGTCGCCGCCCGCAAAGTGCGGGATCGACACCGAGATCTCGGCGCGCTGGTCGCGGCTGTGTTGCTCCGTGAAGCACGAACGCCAGCTGCCGCCGTACAGGCGGATGACCTGCACAAAACACGTCGTCAGGAGTCAATGGTGTCCATATTGTGCAAGGCAAGAGCCAGTGAGCAACACTTACGTCGTAGTCGGGCGCGCCGGGCAGTTGCGGCAGCACGAGGGTGCGCAGCGTGGGCCACTGCAGCAGGCATAGGCGGCGCCACACGTCGCGATCGTACGTGAGCGCGCGCAGCGCTCGGCACGCGCTGGCGCACCGCAGCAGCGAGACGCCGTCCAGATGCGACAGCGCAATGACGAGGGTCTCGGCGGGCAGCGCGCGCACGAGCGACGGCGGCGCCGCGTCTTCCTTGGCTGCGTCGTACGCGTCGGCAGACTCGCAGTCGTCGTCCTGCAGCATGAGCACGTCGGCGTTCAGCAGCTCGCGCTTATTCCTGAGCGGCTCGTCGCTGCATAACGGGCTGTCGAGCGCGTCGCAGTCGCAGTCCATGCTCTCCGTGTCTGTGTCGCCCGTGTCCAGCCGCAGGAAGCTCGCGCGGAACTTGGCCAGCAGCGACGGACGCGCGAGCGGGCCGGTCATCGCCGGCGGCAACGGCAGCGGAGATGCCTCCGCGTTTCTAGCGCCATCCGCGGGCGCGCGCCATCCGCGGCGGCGCATGGGCGGCGGCGGCAGTTGGTCCTCCGCGTTGGTCATGACGACTACTGCGGTGTAAAGATCGGGGAGACCGAGCTTGAGCACCGGGAGATAAGACGCCAAATAAGACGAGAGCAGCAGCGGCGACTTGTCCCGCCGACCGGCGGTGTCTCTTGGGGTTGCCCAACTAAGGCGGAAGGAAAGAAGGAAAAAATAAGGCGGAAAAAAAAAAAAA
>JAADXW010000353.1:0-24492 GCA_023337975.1 Phytopythium ostracodes
CAGCGGAACTTGCCGCGGTAGATGTAGTAGTTCTGCTCCAGGTACACGAACGGGCGGATGAAGATGGCGCGGCCGAAGCGGTAGGGCATCGTGGCCTGCGACCGGATGAGTGCCTTGGCGCGCAGCGGATCGTTCATGAACACCTCGACCGAGTTGCGCTGGTAGGTGCGCCAGAAGGTCTCGACGTCTTTGCGTAGGGTGCCTCGGTATGCTTTGACACTGACGTTGACGATGAGTCGTAGCATGATGACGCAGAGGCTGAAGAGCAGCGCGTAGCTGATGATCTTGAACAGCGGGTCGTACATGTCGTGTGCGCCCTGCCCTTCGTTGCTCCGGTCTCCGTACGTGTGCATGCCAAACGAATCGTAGAAGCTCAACAAGCCTGGGACTGTTGGGAACATCTCGCGCTGCTGGTCGGTCACACCCCACTTCATGGGGCAGACGTTGAGCAGGTCGTCGAACGCGTAGTACACGACAAGCAGCGTGCTGAGCATGGTCTCGGAGGTCGAAATGTGGGTAAGCTCCGTGATGAGCGCCGCAAACCGCTCGCTCACCAGCACAAACGTCCAGCGCCAGCCGAAGTCGATCAGCACGAGCACCACCGTCCAGACGCGGAAGTTGCTGAGAAGAGCGCTGCCGATCTGGAAGGTGCTGCTCGAGAACGCGTAGACGGTCGAGTTGGGCACGATGTAGAGCCATGAGAAGAAGGCGTCGACCACCAGCAAGACCGCGAGCGTCTTCTTGCGGAACGCTACGCACGTCAGGTCGGTGTACAGGAGCATCTTGGACAGCGTCTCGCCCCGCTTGGTCGTGGTGCCGCTGACGTCTTCGGACGACTCTTTGGTGCTTTGAGTTCTGGCGGCGTCGGCGGTGCTCACTGCCGACTTGTACGACGACTGCTTTCGCATCACCAGGAGGAGCGGCCGGACAACGACCAGAGCGACGACCAACGAGTCCACGGCGTTGATGGCGATGATGACGACTTCGACCAACAGCATCGCAAAGTACAGCACGCCGTCGACACCCAAGTCCAGCACCATCCAGTGGCCCACTTTGATGTCCTCGTCGGTGTTGGAGATCCCATAAGCGGTCTCCGCTCGTAGCCGTGCGCGCAAGTACAAAGTGCTGACGTGGAGGTAGTCAAGCGTGAGCCAACCCCATCCCACCCACTTGGACAGCACGCGGAAGTATTTGCCGGCAGCTTCGTCGATGTGAAACATGCGCAGGTTTCTTCCGTCCGCGTCGCTCTAAATGCAGCCGTACTCGCTGGGAATGGCGCGGTCGACCGCTTGTCCGGCGCCCGGCAGTGGGAGGATCTCGTAGCACAGCGTGTCTTCCCACAGGTCCAACCTCATCCCGAACTCGTCAAACACAAGCCGCGCACTATCGTTGAGCGCGCCGAAGTCTTCCTTGGCGATCATCGCAGCCAGAGATGCTCGATACGAAACCTCGGACAGGTTGTACGAGAGCGAGTAGACTGATGAGGTGTACGGCTGCACTGGGAATGGCTGGTGAATGACGTCGGCGAGGAGCCCAGCACCCCAGACCATCGAGTCGATCCGCATGCTGCCGACAAACACGAGAGGCTCCATCCGCTTGACGCCGCTCAGCACGCAGCCAGTCCCGAGCGCGCTCAGGTGTACGAACATGTTCGTGATCTTGAACAGCACGAGCTTGTCACATTGCGTGGCGAGCGCGTTCCACTGGTTGTGATCGGTCGTGCGCGTGCCGTTGTAGTCCTTGAGGAACTGAGTCAGGTCAGTGTCCGTGATGATCTCGTGGATGTCGGCCGTGAACGCCCACGACGGCTCCGGCCCGCACATGGTCATCTTGTAGTACAAGTCCTTGGCGTCCATGAAGGTCAGGAAGATCGTCAGCGACATCATAGAGAGGATGCTGACCTGCTTGGAGTTGACCATGGTGATCGAGGTTAGCGCGCTGATTGGTCTCCACGGTGTAGACGATGCCCCGCGAGCGTCAGTACTAGCTCCTCGGACGGCCAAAATTGGATAGTGAAGAGCGCCATCGCAGCCTGAACATGGGCTCGAGACGAGAGCACACTCGGATCCGATACAACCGGATCACAATAGCTCGGAGTGACTTCCTGCGGTCTTGGTTTGTTGAATACGACGAGCGTGAGAAAACAGGATACGGTCAGAACTGCCTTGTCTGCTGCTCTTGGACGGCGCACAAGTGTATTTATGCTCGAGGTTGGCTGGCCTGGTGTCTCCGTTGTGGAGTGGTTTTATTAGCACTAGCTCCCCGTCACTAAGCGCACGCGTCTGGCTATTTCGAGCCGCATCTCATGCGACTCAAGGCTTTATGCGACTTGGATCGAGACGTCGGCCACAGAAAAGCGATCGGTGCGCGCGAAAGAAGTGTGAAGGGAGCCAGCCCCTCGGCCCAGACCCCAGCATGTATTATACTCTTCTTGGCCCGTGCGCGACGATGGGTGGCCACCAGCAGCGTTGGCATGTGCTTCCCTACGTTTGTGCTTTCCTGCGTCTGTGTTTTCCGTGGGCCGGTTCCCTTCTCAAACTGAGCGCATACAGTGTCCTAAGCTCACCAAACTTCCGAAGCGACGATTGCAACGTGCTCGCCGTTCTTGTGACGCTTCTCCCCGAGCAACGACCAGTCACGGACTCACCGCGTATATGTACCACACAAGTCAACACGAGCCGTGTCTGTCCGTGCGCTGATGAACATGGCAGCGGGGCGAGCCGCGAATAATACTTCACGAGTAATTCTGTTTCTGGTTTTATTACGAGCGCAGCAGGATCCGTTCTTCGAAGTCACGAAGCTTCCTTTGCTCCTTCCCCTGCTCCCTTACGCGTCCTGACGCTTTCGAGCGCTTCCCGTCCTTCCACTGGGTTCAAAGACAGCGAGCAGGGCAGTTAGTCGCGCTTGATGGTGTAGGCCGTGGCGCCGAGCGTGAGCAGGCCCGAGGCGGCCGCGAGCGCGTAGCTGGACTTGGGGCCGTCGGCGTTGTTGATCAGATCGGGGTTCTGCATCCAGACGGCGTGGCGCGCGGCGCTGAGCAGGTGGTACGAGATGGGGAACGCGACGAGCGCCTTGGAGAGCGGCACGAAGCCCGGGACGACCTCCTGCGCCGAGAAGATGAGCGCCTGCACGTCGCCGCCCACGAAGGCGAGAGCGCCGCCCGCCGCGAAGGCGAAGGCCATGCCCATGGACGCGAAGCGGTTCGTGATGGACGACAGCGCGGATGCCGGCATCTTGTAGATGGTCACGTGCGGCGAGATGGGGCGTCCCAGGCTCTTCTGGTGGCGCGAGTACGACTCGTCCAGCACGCGCGGTGTCGCCGAGATGGCGCGCGCGTTGGCCACCAGCGCCGCCGAGCGCGCCGCCGTTTTGCTAAGAACCTGCAGACTCATGCGGGAGAAGTGTGTGTGTAGGGTGGGGTGGGGCGGGGAGCGTGTTGCGTGTGCTTAGCGGCGGCGGCGAGTCCCAATCTGACGGCGACCGTCGATCCTTTTGCCGACTTCGGGAAGCTGCGCGAACGCCCCCCGCCGACACACGACCCGTGTAAAATACAGACCTCTGTTGTGTGTACTACCTGTAATATCGAATATACAGATGGAAACAGGTGCTATAGTAACGTTCAACAAGACGGTTATTGATAGTTACCTTTCCTGTGTGATATGATATACTGTTTAAAAGAATATGATTTAATTTATAGAAGCTGTCGTTTTGGTGGTCCAGTTACCCACCATCGCGCGCTCATTTCAGCGAATCACGTTGCTGCGTGTACAGTTGCGTTTCAGCCAATTGTGAGGTACATCCCTTCTTTTAAATCAGTTTAATACGGGACGGAGTCCCTCGTATGAATGTACAGCGTCTTAGATTCGGGACAGTGCACGAACATGAGTGCTCAGAGATTGCCACCAGCACAACAAGCCCCCGACCAGAGCTCGCCACTGCCATCGCCAAGCAGCCGCTGGGGCTCGCATGCACACGGCGCCGCTTCGGCGGCTCGCCGCGTAAGAACCGCACGTCGAGTTGCGGTTTTTGCCGTTCGAAATGAGTCCGAACTGACCGAGAAATGGCACTGAACGCCTCGGTCCGTGGCACATGAACGCGCACGGACTCCGTGCGTGTTCATGTAAGACGTGGCACGTCTTACATGTCTGATGTGGTGTTGTATGGTGGAGCGTGGCGCATCGCATCTCTACAAGTGGTTGACACGCTTCAGGATTTGCCTTGTGCTTAGGTTTTGATAAGGTTTTAGCATCCAGACACATGACATGTGCCGTCGCGGAGCACACGCGTCCACTTTTTTCCAGCGCCAAACACAAACACTCAGCTTCCTCTTCTGTTCGTACACAAGATTCATGAAAGGCATCCAGCTGCAGTGTCCGCAAGCACCTCCGTCGGCCCTATCGGACTCCAAGGCGTGTCACGGTACTGGTTTGACGATGATGGAGACGCCATCAACCTCAATCGCGGGCAAAATAACCGCGCGAGCAGCTTCAGCGTCGCTTGGTCTTGCATGTGGTAGCACAACGACCGGGATCTCCACCTCGACGCTGGTCGTCATCGTGAACTTGCACTTGATCACGAGCTTGTACGTCCACTGCACAAAGGTGGCGGCCGAACTGGTCGGGTTGATAGGACGCAACTCCGACTTGGTGACCAGCGGCAGCGACAGCACCTGGTCCTGCCGCTCGCCAGCACGTACGCCCGACATTTTGGTCTGGCAGATGCACATGGAGCCTTCATGGTTGCCCCGACGCAGCACTGTCACGTTCAGATGCTCATAAAGCTTCAATGAGATGCTCGACATGTCGGCAGTCGACTGGTTGTGGATCGACGTCTGCACGAGAAGTATGTCGCCAGCGACGCATGCGTCCTGGTCCATCTGAGCTGAGATCTCGCACACTCCCCTCGACATCAGCCCCATCGCGCGGATGGTCTTCGAGGCGTGTACGTTCACTGGTCGCACAGGGTGCGCGAAGCGCTGGGCGAACACCGCGATTGGCCGCGAGACTTCAAGATCAGCAGAGAAGCCCGTCGTCACGGCTAACGTTGGCTTGAGAGAGTACGCGATCGACGCGCTCAGCTGCCGCATCCAGGCCGCGCTGCGTCCTGACATGCTGAATGAAGCTGGCAGCGACTCTTGGAGGCGGTAGGTGAAGCTGAAGCTGTACTCTCCCGGGTCATACGCATCTTGAGTGCTTAGCACAATCTGTAGACCAACGAACGATACGGTCAAGTGATTCACGGACATCGGCATTCCACTGCATCGACATCGTCACCTTGTCCCGAAGGAAGTCGTTCGTGCGGTGGTGCCTGGTCGAGGACTCGCCTTGCTGCTCCCGCCAGACCACACGTTCCGTACCCTCCACGGACAGCACGAGCTCTGTGATGTGGCATCATTACGTCAGTCAGTGCAGTGCTATTGGTTTGCAGCCAAACCAGTGGCTCGGACGGCTGACCTCGGCATTGAATGAACTTGGTCACGCGCAGCGTCACGACGCCCTCGACCACCTCGCCGGCGTCGAAGGCGTCGCGCTCCAGTAGCACCTTGAGCGCGCCCTTGACGCCCACACCGAACGCCTTCGCCACCTTCCCCATGGCTGGAAGTTGTCGCTTTCGGAAATGGCCGTGGGAAGAGAGGACCCGAGCGGCTGGCTCATCTCTTGATCTTATGATGCTTCAAACAATGTTCATTCATTAAGTTTAGAAGAGTATTAATATTTCTGCTACGAGTATAGCATTCTGCACAGTTAAAAACAAGGTAGCGAGAGCGTCGCAGCACATAAACATTAAATATGGCTATATAATAGATTTACGTATACATACAAGAACGTGTGCTGTCTTACCACCATTCCAGCGCCATGTTATGGCTACATTAAGCCGAAATTCACTTCGTGCACCCAAAGAGATCTCTTCGAGTCGCACGCGTTCGGCTGGGCGTCTCGATACTACCAGGCAGCGCCAGCACGTCTTGCAAGTGCCTCATTACGACGGGTCGCACCGTAGGCTGGTGGCTCAAGTGGCTGAAGCCACAAACAGGAATCCATGCTGCCACCACGCGCGAAGTGCACGTCGTTCGTTCACTGCGATCCTCGATACACACGATGAACATGGCATGATGGATGGGTGCATCGACTCAATACCAAGATGCTCCGTCAGTACGGACAGCACGCGCCGCCTTGCTGGCGTCAACTACCGGCAACGGGTCGTGCCGCATGATGTAGATAGGCGTGTCCACTTCGAGGCGTCCGCCCAGGCGGTACTTGCACTGGACGGCAGTTCGGTACCTCCAGCGAATGAAGGACGCATTCCTGTTGGGCGCAAGGGGAACGACGTCCGACTTCGACATGAGTGGGAGTGCGACGCGTTCGTCGATGAGTTGGCTCGCGGACCCTGCCGCATTGGCGATCTTCTTCTCGCAGACCACGCGCGAGCCGAACGTCTCTCCGCGGTCGGGGACGTTGACGGCAACGTCCTCATACACGAGCACTTTCGCGCTGGCGACTTTCTTGGACGCGAGGTTCTCGATGGTTACCTGCAGCTCCGCGGTCTCTCCGACGATGGACACGTCCCGGCCCATCGAGAGGGTGACGCAGCTGTCACCCTTGGGGATGCATCCGAATGAGAAGATGTGCTTGGAAGCCGTCAATGTCACGGGTTTGGCGTCGATCGAGTTCGGAGCGGACATGACGATAATCGGCCGGGATGTGCTCAAATCCGCTGCCACCCGCATCGTCACCGGCAGCTGCACACGCAGCGTGTACTCGAGCGAGTCGTCCACGTCGCTAATGTGCTTTGCCGAGCGGTTCTTCATGTCAAACGTGCCAGGCAGCGTGTCGCGGAGGCGATAAGCGAACGTGAACTCGAACTCGCCAGGCTCGTAGAGCCCCACATCAGCGTTGAGCACGAGCTGAGATGGTAAGGAATCATCAACAAGACGCCAAGTCAACGTTCTGTTCATCGTCAATTCGATTCAGTCAGCCAAGCGTACCTGATGGAACAGGAACTCGCTCGTCCGGCTAAATTGAGAGTCTACCGAGGACTCGCACCACCCGACCGTCTCGCATCCTCAGATCGTGAGCACCAGCGTTGATCAGCAAAGGATGACAGTTAAAAGCGGTGGAGGTGGCTAACGAGGATAGATACTTAAAAGGGAACGTACCGCCGCACTCGATAGGCTGAGCAACGTGCACTTTCGCGACGCCGGTAACCGTCTCGCCGGCCATGTAGACCTCCTTTTCCGGAACCACCGCAATGCTGCCCTTGACGCCAACGCCAAGCATCTGCGCAAGCTTTCCCATGGTTGTTGCCGCGATGATGACCGAGCTGTTGACTTGCATCGAGCGGAGATAATTCTCTTGTGAGGTGAGCTACCTCACCGAACACCAACCTAATCGGCGGCACCACCAACCCAGGTCGTACTTCGCGAACAAGTTCACATAGACACAGACAAGCGACGCGTGCTTCTGCGATGGCGGTGCTCAACCTGCGGAAGCCACCACTTCAATGGAGCGCCACCACCTATATACGCGAAACTCACCCGGTGGCGGCGCGCGACTTGTCTTTATCCATCACAGATGCCTCTCGTCGTGTGCCTAGCACTTGGTCAGTTATAACAGCCTTTTGGTACGAGCGCCACGCAAGACGCTCATCACGACGGCATTCGCTCTGGGCGTCCACTCGCTGGTGTTTGCACACTGCTATTCCATTATAACCAGCAGCAAAAATGTAGGAACGACGCGCGGTGTGCGTTTGCCTGGAGCATCATCACGCGTGGCTCTTGCCCGCGTCAACAGCGTGCGGCTCGGCGACGGGCTCGGCCACTTCCGTTGCGACGGCGACAGCGGTGGGCGCGCGAAGAATGGTGATCGGGAACTCGAGTCGCACGCTGTGGCTCAGCGCGTACTTACACTTGATGACAAGGCGGTAGTGCCAGTTGACGTACGCGCCTGTGGTCGTTGTCGCGTTAATGGGTCCATGGGTCGCAGACGAAACGAGCGGCAGCGTCAGAATCTGCTTCGAGAGCTGACCCGCCTTGACGCCAAGATAGTCCTGACGACTCACGACCTTGGACCCGGTGCGCGGCTTCCGGTTCGGCAGCGACACGGTCAGGTCCTCGTACAGCCGGAGGGAAATGGCGTTCATGTCCTTCGGCGACTGGTTGGTGATGCTGGACTGCACCGCCAGCGTCTCGCCCGCCGTGAACACGTCCTTGTCCAGCGACCCCGAGATGTGGCACGTGCCCTTGGAGAACACCGCGAGCGTGCCAACTTTGCCCGTCACCGAGCTCTCGAGCCCCTGGACTCCCGGGCCAGCGTACGGGTGACTCACGTCAAACTCCAGCTTGGCTGCAACGTCTTCCAGGAACCGCGCGCCGTTCACGCTCGTCGCGGCCTTGAGCGTGTACGTGGACGACGCGATGATGGACTCGAGCGGGTGCACCGTGCGGTCGTGAAGGTGGAAGCTGCTCGGCGCGTCGTCGAGGAGCTGGAACTCGAACGGGAACGTGTATTCTCCGGGCGAGTACGCCTGGTCCTGCGCACACAGCACAAGCTACCGTTCCCGAACAGACGCGGGTCAGCACCACATACTTTATCGTCGTAGCATGCAAGAAGAGCACGGACGGATGCACCTCCAGCTCGAGGAACTTGTGCTTCTCGTTGCCCGAGACGGTCGTGCCGCCCACGAACTCGGTCCACGCGACCGTCTCCTTGCCCACCACCGTCACCACGATCTCTGCTCTCGCACATACCACCATAAACCCGTCAGCAACATCCTGGAATCGTGAAAAGCCACGCAGCACTGACCGCCGCAGACGACGGGGGACGCGATGCGCATCACCACGGAGCCCTGGACGAGCTCTCCGGGAGCGAAGCTCGTCTTGGGCAGCAGCACGCTCAGCGCGGCCTTGCCCTCTGCATTAGCGTCGCCCTGCGTCGCCATGGGAATTGCTGGCGTCGTCGAGAAGCAGGCGAACAAGCGGCCAAGTCGGTCGAGAAATGCGCGCCACTGCCCCAATATTTCGAAAAGTGACAAGGAAGAAGAACGGAGTTGCACCCATTGCCTCTTTTAAATTTGTATGAAAGTACTGTTATGACTTTCTAAATCAGTGCTAAAAGAAGGTGATATATTTGAAGATACGAGTATATCAGGGTGCATGTGCTTGAACTTGCTGTTTAGTGTACCCACCCTTCCAGCACGCTCATGGGTTCATTCTGGGGCATGTCCACGGCAGGAAGTCGATGCTCATGCTCGACTACTTGTCGATGGACTCGCAGTGTGTATCCGGATACGCCGAGTCTGCGCAGTCCTGGCACTTGACGAAGCACGAGTTCATTGATAGACGAAGGCGGCGACGAGGGTGTACTGGTTGCACGTATACAGTTGATCCGCCACGACGGGAGATCCCAGAGAAGGAATCCGCGTCTTGCCTCACGCAATCACGATGGGGAGCTCGACGCGGACGCTCGGGCTCAGAGCAAAGTGGCAACTCACGACGAGTCGGTAGCTCCATCGAGTGAAGCGCGCAACAGTTGTCGGGCGAATACGGTGGCCCGTCGAGTCGTATACCAAATCAAACCTAGCAATCCCGTCGCGGCGCTCTCCGCTCAGCAAGCCGGCACAAGTCCGCTCACAAATGGAACTTGATGACGATTTTCTGGCACAACCAATAACGGCGCTCGGTTTCACCGAGATATCCTCGAAGAGGCAGACGGAGACCGATGAGACCGCCATCCCCGACGCATTGTTCACGCTGTAGGTGACAACGAGCGGCGCGCCAGCCGCGAACACGTCACGGTCGATCCAGGCAGATAATTGGCAGCTGCCGCGAGAGAAGAGCCCCAAGTTGCGAACGCGCTTCGAGACCGAGTCGGACATTGCGTGAAGCGGGAACGGCGCTGGGCGGGGCCGCACATGCAGCCCTTCCTCTGCTCCGAGGTCGGCGACAAACGCCCCGTTGGCACGCAGCTTCACCGAGAGAGCGTAGTAGACGGAGGCAGAGACTTCGCGCACCACCCCGATTTGTCCGACGCGGTAGCCCGAGATTTGGAAGGACCCCGGCAGCTCGGGGGGCAGCGACAGGCAAAAAGGATACACGTAGTCGCCGCAGGGAAGCAGCTTGCCGGGGGCGTCCATGATTGGGAAGACCTGCTTGAAGAACGTGCATTGGCGGCTGTGGGAAATGCGTCTCCGATTGTACGTCACGCCGTAGAGCCCCTCGAACCCGCGGACGCGCACCGCGATATCTGCAAGCAGGCACACATTTCGTACTCGCGCGGTGAGTCCGTCGTTTCGATCTGAGCCGCATAGAGCAGCGATGCGGAGCGGCGTCCGACTAACAAGTCGCAAAGCGCACCTTTCGCGTGAATCTCCTCCTTGACGTGAAGGAAAATGGCGCCTCGGACGATACCACCAGCAACACAGCTTGTGCTAGCGAGCTCAATATGCACGACGCCCTTGACGCCGATACCGACGACCCGCGCGAACTTGCCCATCGAAGAGGGTGGAGGTTCTGTGTATAATACTGCACTTGCAAGTTGCGAGTTGCGAAAGCAAATGTGAGAGCTGCTCGGAGAATCTGACGGACGGACACCAAACTCGAGCGGTGTGCTGGGCTGCACCCAGTTTCGCAGCTCAAAACATGTCGCAGGCTGTGTCGATGTCCGTTGTCGTATATTTTTTATGATGCGCAGTGGTTGAAGAAGACCCCCGAATTTTGAATTGGACTACTGTATCAGGTCGCCGCTTCGACCATAGTCCCTGCCAATAAGTCCCTTCGGAGGGCCTGCTCACGACAGGATGGCGACGGGGAACTCGACAGTCGGGCTTTGCTGCTTGTCGGTGGACTCGCAGCTGACGACAAGGCGGTATTGCCACTGGACGAAGCACGAGTTGAGCGACGGCGCGAGGTCCGAAGGCAAAGGCAACAGGTCGAGCGAGAGGACCTGTTCGGGCGGCGACTCGACAGATAGGGGGAAGCGTTGCTCGCAGACGACCTTGCTCGTTTCTTCCTTCTTGTCTGCAGCTACTTGGATCTCCAGGTCTTTGAAGAAGCGGAGTGAGACGGCTTCTAGGTCGACTGCGGCGGATGGATCGTGGTCGATGCGGCACAGAACCTTTATCGTGTCGCTCGGGAAGTGCGTTACGCTGTCGATTATGGCCGAGAGTGAGCATTCGTCCACCGCGGACGTCGCTTGGATCAGATCGGACGAGATGGAGCGTTGTAATGCGGCTGACTGATGGTCGTTGGCGCCAATGGCGGCGTTGGCGAGTGCGCGTACATTTCGGGGCCTCCACGTCGGTGGACGCAGTACCGTGATCGGGAAGCTGTTGACGACATTTTCGGTGCTCTCGCCACTTTCGTCGCACACTCCCCTTGTAGAGACGCGGATCATGTAGCTCAGCTCGGTGGAGATGCGTTCAAACCCGCCGATGCGAACGCTTTTGAACTGGAACGTGCCGGGGATCGACTTTGGGAGCGTGCATTCGAGGGGGAACTCGTACGTTCCAGGAGGGTAAGCACTCGCTGCTCCAGCAAGCACCACCTGCAGGTAACATGACCCAGACACGGGGGGAGAAGAGTCGTCAACCATGGAGAATCCATGCAGTAGCTGGCACACGCAAGCACAAATGATGGTGATGCTTCACCTTGTCACGCAACGCCTCGCTTCGCCGACTGTACGAGGCCGCGGAGACTTCACCGTTCGAGGTGCCGCTCTCTTCGACCCACGTGATGGTCTCAATGCCGCTGACCTCCGCGATTGCCGCTGTAGTTGACACATTTTCTGTTAGAGAAGTCGTCACCACGGCTGTGCGATGTCAACGCAAACGCACTTACATTCGAACGCAATGGGCTCGTGGACGTTGAGAACCACGGTCGCGCGGACGGTCTCGCCGGCGACGTAGCTATCCTGGTCGAGACGTAGATCCCACACCGCCGCAACTTCGCGATCCGACCCCGAAGAGTTAGTTATTACGCCCATATCTCCCACTGGAAGTCGCACTCGTTGGGTTGGTGTCGATGGTGTCGGGTCCACTGTAATGATTGGGAAATGAGCCAGCAGAAGCCGCAGCGCAAGCGAGGTGTACCCATCAACCAGAATCCATGCGCCTCCTCCGGTCTCGGATTGGATATGACGGAATGAAGCCACCATTCACGCCAATATCTCGCGCATTCTGGATTTGGAAGCGCGTCCCAGCTCTTACAGCCACTTGGCCACTCGTTGTAGCCCCATCACCAATGGAAACTTCAAGGCCCACCATGTTCTTTTGTGATATATTTGTGAGCCCACTCTAGCCAGTCAGTTATAGCTCGGCACTCAAACGTCGGTCCATAGTTAAGGATCGATAGATGCCAATCGTCGCGCGAGAAGAGGCTTGCAGCTAACGGAGGCGCAAACGTTGCGCATCATGCGGCCTTGCGTCCATCGCCGTGCCCAGGCATGCGGAAGAGATCTCATCGTGCGTGTCCTGGGGATCGAGAAGTTCTCCAACATGATGGAGAAGCAATAAGCAATGACGATTCCGATGGAGCCACCGCTACGACGGACACCGAGTTGGAAAGGCGCCGAGTGTACATGTGTTCACTACAGCATCACCGGTTGGAGGTCTTACAGCAGTGGAGCCAACAATGGGAGTCACAGTGACTGTCACTCACAGCATTCGAAGATTCTCGAAGCTGTTCCGGTTGCATCAGACAGGACCTTTTATAGTGTTTTACTCACAACTCGAGGCAGGTATTACGTAATTAGTGTCGTAAAACGCTAATGTGGTTTTCGTCGGCCTTGATTCCCGCGCGTTGGTGCAAGGTTGCGCACATGACAGGCGCCGTTCCAGCAAGCTCGCTTGCGCCACGCACTCGGGGCGATGGCTACAGAACAAGGCGATTCTATCGGATCGATCGGACAGCCCACGACATGCGCATGCGCGATACATACCTGCAGATGGACCGTGTCTTTCTGTGCAAACGGGTTACGTGGCGTACGTACAGCAAGACGGCGGCGGCTCGCGAACATGTCGCTCAGCAGTGAAAGTTCCGTGGTCATACCACAGTGCAGTTCTGTGCATGTATTTGAGCATAAACGAACGACGCCACCGTAACGCGCCAGCCGAAATGCATTTTCTCCATCCGGGGCTGCTCGCTATCGTATACGGCTACGGATACGGCGCGAAGGAGAGCTGGAAAGTACAGCTCTGTAGAGTATCAAGTGATCCGAATGGCATCGGCTTGCCTACGACTGACTCAGGCGTTGCCACGCTGCCTCCTCGCGGCCCCATGGACGCAAAAGAGGAAGAGGCGCGTGAACCAGCGGATGCATCCGCTGCCCGCAGACGAAGGCCGTGCCGTTCTATCGTGATGAACGACATGCCGATCGAGAGCCTCCGTTCGGCGTGAGCTCAGTTCGTTTACGCCCGGGATTTTCGAACCGAGCCAAGTGGAAGCCAGTCCGAGTGAGCTGGTCGGTGCCTAGAGTGGAACGGCGCGGTGCCCGAGTCAAGAAGGAAAGGGAAGTGTGGCAACTGTGCGAGGACTCTGTAGCCGCCCCAGCACCGTTGGCCCTGCCAATTTTTGGCATGAAACCGAGCAAACATCACGACCCAGCGCTGCATTTTCCATTTGTGCTTTTTGTTGCCTTCGCGTTGTGCACACACGGCATCAAGTACCGTCGTTCTATGCGGATTGCTGCGCTTTTCATTGACATCGGGGCAAAGCGAGTGATCAAAAGGATCCACCGCGCCGAGGGATCCGCTTGTGGTCGTGGTAGCCTTATACTTCTGGCGGATATTGCACATCCTGTCTGCCTGATCAAAACGCGAGCGCCCGGTCTGCTGCACGGCCGGGTCTCTTGTTGGGCACGCCATCTGGCCAATACTCGCGCCCTATCCAGCTTCAAAAGTGATCGCGTGCGTGACAGGAGGCACACAAATACATTTACTTCAGTACAACAGCAAAGCGCAAGGCAGGAAACAAAGTTGAATTGTACTGATTTGTGACTGAACGATCATTGAGGGATACCAGCTGGTTTGCGCGCCGACTCGGGCGTTTGTGGCTGGCGATCAGCTTTTGGCTCCGTGCCTCTACTAGGGACTTCGGAAACAGTCAGAGAGCCAGAAAGTGCGGCCAAACGGCAGCACGAAACCTCTAAATCGGTAAAGATAACGCTTTTTGGTGTCAGGTTGGAAGAGCTTTGCTCTCCGAAATCGGGCACATGGCGTTAGCCGGCATCGCTCTCTATTAGGTACTCTGCCACATGAACAGGACGTGTCGCTGGTCACTCACTCCGCCGACATGACTACCCGTCATCTGACACAAGAAGAAAACATGGCTCGAATGCCACGCCAAGTGTCCAGCAAAGCGTAGCTCTAACTATACCAACAGACGGACGCAATAGAGAGCACCGTAAAAAAGGATTTCTCTATGTTACCCTATTAGGGTTTCAGATTCGTATTTTCTTGACCCGATTATTGGTCTATTTTTTTGAAAAAATCTCGACCGAGAAATCGCTTGTGTTGGCCTTTCTCGGGGTTGCCAGCTTATTTCGAGGTAATTTTTGCCACAAAAGAACAAGACATAAATGTATCATTTTAAAAAGGGGAACATATCTAAAAGGTAAACGCTGAACCTTCCCGCGACTACAGCGAAATGAAAAGGGAGCGTGGTATCGATGAGGATGGCGGCGGGCAAAGCGCCGATTAACGCGCGCTCAGTGTGAAGCCGATTTAACAATATGAGAGTAGGAGGAGCACGCAGACAGCGCGATTGAGGGCGCGCGGCAAGGATCATGTCAGCGACGCGCTAGCGATGGTAACAGCGCGGTACTAGAGGCAAGGTAAGCGCGACACCATGCATGTTTGACGAGAAGTCGTGTGGCACAGCGCCAGCCAATGAACAAACACTAGTTTAAGACGCGACGTACATTTATTATACCATTAGCGACAAAACAAGCGCCATCAACGCGCGCGTGGTTAGCACCATGCGCGTGTTGTACGTTTGCACCGATGATAGCTACAGCGCCAGCGACGCGAATGGATCTATAGCGCCAGCGACCCGCATGGGCCTACAGCGCAACAAAACAAGGGCAGGGTACAGTCAGTAGCGCGGTAGTACATATAGGAAAACCAATTATCTTGTGCGCACAGCACCATCCTGCGCGAGCGCCGCAGGTACGTACCGTCCTTCATGCTACGCGATCGCTGTTGCTTTGTCTCCGTGCCGAGCGTGCGGCCTTCGCGTGCCGTGAACACCCTGCATATAGCGCGAAATGAGGGACAGGAAAGGTGCAACACAAACACGGATACAGTCCAGTGGCGTATAAACTCTCGCAGTGCTGGTCAAAAAGAAAGAAATCGCACTTCGTCGGTCAAAACTGGCGGGTTTCAGATTTACGGCTGTTCTTTTGATTCGATTTTTGGTCTGATCTTTTGACTCTAATCAGGCCAAAAAAACAGTAATCTGAAACCCATAATGTGTTGATGGGCGGACGCAATTGCCAACGTATGGATGCATTTTTGTTTGAAATCTACATACAAACTCGTTGATGCTGGACGATTGCAATTCCCCCACATTGCCACTTATCAACTTTGACTGTCCAAAATGGGCCTTTTGAAATGATATCACCCACACCGTTTCTTTTCTGTGCGCTTGTCGCGTCGTTGCGAACGCAGCGAGAACCGTGCTTTTCGTCCAAACGTAACCACGGTGGTCCGTCCTTCCACCAGCTGGTTTTCCCTCGGCGCCGATTCAACAGCCAACTGTACTCGCTGCCAGCTCTCGCTGGCTCCTTATCACTTAAAAACTGTATACGGCACCTACCCCTCGCGCTCCACTCCACTCAACCAAAAACAATTGTCACCTGTTTCCATCCCCCCCCCCCAATCCTCTCCCGCCCTCCTGCCTTTCCTGCCCACACACCCCACCGACGTCTGTACTTTTCAATTTGCCTACTGCGAGTCGCTTATCCTTCCTTTTTCCTCGAACGCAGAGGAAAACACTCCGCGCGCCGACTCCCCTCGTCACTTTGGGTTTGTGTCCGTTCCGACCAAATCGATCCGTGCGAGAGATCCCACGCATACAGAAACCAAGAAGGAGAAAGGACCGCAGTATCCCCACCGCCTTCTTACCTTACGCGATCGCAGCGGAAGCACTTCCTCCCTCCCCCATCCTCTCCTCCATTAACCGACAACCAGCATGAAGCTCGCCAGCGTTCTCCTCGCGACGATCGCGGCGCTCTCGGCCGTCTACGTAGACGCCAACGGCGTGTGCTACGACCCGGACCACACGTCGGGCAAGTCGGCCAGCTCGGTGGCGACGGACATGGCGGCGATCAAGGGCAAGGGCTTCGACGCCGTGCGCACGTACATCTCGTACTTCGGCAACACCAAGATGGGCCCTATCATCACGGCGGCGGGCCTCACCGCCGCGCTCGGCGTGCCGTACCCGCAGAGCGACTACTCGTCGCAGGCGACGGCGGCCATCGAGGCGGCCAACAGCGGCGGCGTCGCCTACATCTTCGTGGGCAACGAGAACCTCGCGGGCGCGTCGAGCGTGCCCAGCGCAATGATTGACCTGATCAACAGCATCAAGTCGCAGGTGCCCGACAGCGTCAAGGTCGGCACGGTGCAGCGCAACACGGAGGTGATCAACTACTTGAGCATCTCGGGCTGGTCGGATCTCGTGTCAGCCTGCGACGTGCTCGGCGTCAACGTGCACCCGTTCTTCACGAGTGGCACGTCGGCCAATAACGCCATGGCGCTCGTCAAGACCCAGTGGAACACTATGTACTCCAACTTTGGCAGCAAGCTGCTGCTGACCGAGACGGGCTGGCCCACGGACGGCTCGTACGGCAGCAACTTCGGCAGCCTGTCGGGCCTTCAGACGTTCTACAGCGACTACCAGTCGTGGATGGCCACGCAGCCGCAGTCCTTCTACTTCCAGATGTACGACACGCCCTCCAAGCCGGAGGCGTACGAGAAGACCTACGGTCTGCTGACGTACGACTCGCAGGACAAGTTCACCATGTCGAGCTCGCCCACGAGTGCGCCGTCGACAACCTCGCCTGCCACGACCTCGCCTGCCACGACGACGCCTGCCACGACCTCGCCTGCCACGACGACGCCTGCCACGACCTCGCCTGCCACAACGGCGCCTGCCACGACGGCGCCCGCGACCACTTCGCCGCCGACCCCGGAGCCGACGACGGCCACGCCGGAGCCCACCACCGCCACCCCGGAGCCGACGACCGCTACGCCGGAGCCGACGGAGGAGACTGAGTCGGCCGATTCGTCTGCGTCGAGCGACGTCGCGCTTGAGTCGGACGACTTCTCGCAGGGATCCGACAGCTCATCGCTGCGCGGCAGTGTCGGCAGCGCTGGCAGCGCTGGCAGCGCTGGTAGCGTCGGCAGTGCTTCGTCGGACGCCGACGAGGCTGTTGGCTCGAACGATGGCGAGGATGACTCGGTCGCGGACGAGGCTGACGTTGGCGAGGGCAAGACGGAGCTGTCGTCGACCGACTCGACCACGACGGGTACGGGGGTTACTTCGGGCACTTCGAGTGACTCGCAGAAGACGACGGGCACTGACAACACGGGCAGCTCCGAGAAGGTCAACACGCAGAGTTCGGACGCTAGCAGCACGACTGTTGTCGGCCTTGCTGTCGCTGGTGCTGCATGCGCCGCCATGGTCGCGTTCGGCTTCATCTACCAGTCGCGCAAGCGTGCCCAGGAACTGGAGGATCTGGACGACAAGCACGACGACGCGTTCCCGTCGGCCGTCACGCCCGTCGAGAACATCAACGTGCTGTAAGCCGCCGCTGATCCACGCAGCGACCAGTGGATGGAGTGGACGCGGGGGCAGTCAGTCGCTCGACCGGCTTTCCATTGTTCTGTCAACGCACGTGCTGTGATCCTCGCCGTCGCGCACCGGCATTGAGTTTGCTTCCGTCGGGTGGGACGGCAACGCGCACGCCTTTGTTCGCTTCTTCTGCTTTGCCGACGTACGTGCTTGTGTGTATGCGGTCTTTGTCTTTTTTCCTACTAGAGGGCACAAAAGAACGAACTTTTTATTTGGGATTCAGTACTAAGCCGCCTCCTTTCGCCTCCCATCAATGTCGTTCTCATCCGTTGCCTCCATCCATCGCGTTCGTCAAGGTGTTGCCGACGCTTTTGCCAAGCGAAGCATCGACAGAGAGACCGAGGCGACGTGATGGGAAGCAACGACCGCCGCCTTGATCTTCTTCCCGGCATCTCCAAGCCCGGGCTCTGCACGACGCACAAGCGGACGAACGCGCGTGCTTCCACCTCCCCTTTGCGAGCTTCTTCCCAGTTCCAGCAACTCTACAGGACAGCGTGTGCGATCCAATCCCTTTCCCAATGCGGAGACTCATCCGATGTTGATGACGGCCGTCGACCGCGACGCATCGCCGATGTGTCCTCCCATTTCACCAGACGAGTCGCCCGTGGCTTGACTATTGGTTCCAGACCTCGGATTAACTCGCAACGGACCTGCCCCTGGTTGGTTGACGGCAAGCACGCCAGCGTCAGAGGCTCCTCATCTGACGAGACCAAGCGCACGAAAGGTATCATCAATTGAGCCGCCCGACTTACCCACCATCTCCGCGGCCCTCCATTGCCACTTCTCCTCTGTGCTCTGTAGTCTTTCCTCGGCCTTGGTGCTGCCTGGTAGCTCCCCTCTCACTGCCCATTCTCGCATTCGCCGCGACTTGCTCAAGCGCCCGAGTCCTCCTTCGCAATGATTTTGACCGCCTCCCGCGCGCTCGCGGCGGCCGTGGCCCTCGCCGGCGTCGCCGCGGCGGCTTCGCTTCCTTCCAACGAAACGGAACTGGAGGCGCAGGTTATGGCTGCTATCGACCGCGAGCGCATCCGCGAGTTCCTGCACGCGTACTCGAGCTCTCCGCACGTGTGCGGTACGCCCGAGGACTACGACACGGCCGTGTACACGCAGCAGCAGCTCGAGTCCTTCGGCGTCTCGGCCGAGATCAACGTGTACCACCCGCTGCTTTCGGCTCCCCGCTCGCAGCGGCTGGCGATCGTCTCTCCCTTGAGCGTGCAGCGTGAACTCAATCTGACGGAGGGCACGGTGGCCGGCGACACGTGCACCACGAGCGACAACCTCTGGCCCGGGTCGTTCATCACGTACGCTGGCGCCGGCAACGTGACGGCGCCCGTCGTGTACGCCAACTACGGCCGGCAGTCGGACTTCGCGTACCTCGAGTCGCTCAACGTGACGCTCGAGGGCAAGATCGCGCTCGTGCGCTACGGCAGCAACTTCCGCGGACTCAAGGTCATGAACGCCGAGGACAAAGGCATGGCCGGCGTCATCATCTACTCGGACCCGAACGAGGATGGCTACGTCAAGGGCTCCATCTACCCGAACGGCACGTGGCGCCCCGAGGATTCCTTCCAGCGCGGGTCGGCGCAGTACCTGTCGGTCTCGACGGGCGACCCGCTCACGCCCGGCTGGGCCGCCACCGAGAGCGCCGACCGCCTCGAGTACAAGAACGTTGCATCTATCCCCCATATCCCGACCATGGCGCTCAGCTACGGCCAGGCCAAGCACATCCTCGGCGCGCTCAAGGGCTTCGCGGCCCCGACGGCGTGGCAGGGAGGCCTGGCGCTCGAGAACGGCTACAACGTTGGCGCGGACAGCGGCGACGACGCCGTCGTGCTCAACCTCGACCTGGACATTGCCAACTTTGTCGGCCCGATCTGGAACGTAGTGGGTACCATCACGGGCCGCGAGGAGCCCGACAAGGTCGTCATAATCGGCAACCACCGCGACGCGTGGACGTGCGGCGCCATCGACCCGAACAGCGGCTCGTCGTCGATGCTCGAGATCGCGCGCGTGCTCGGCGAGCTGGCCAAGACTGGCTGGCAGCCGCGCCGCACCATCAAGTTCGCGTCCTGGGACGGCGAGGAGTTCGGCCTGCTTGGGAGCACCGAGTACACCGAGGACCACGCCGAGGAGCTCAAGCAGCAGGCCGTCGCGTACATCAACGTGGACGCGTTTTTGGGCCAAATCATATTCGGCGGCGGCAGTCCGGCCATCGCGTCGCTGCTGATCGACGCAGCCAAGGCCGTGCCGGCGAACCGCTTCACGGGCTCGGAGAACGAGGCGACGCTGTACGAGCAGTGGTTCAACCAGCAGAGCAAGCTGTCGGTGGCGAACCTGGCGGCTCTGGGCGCCATGGGGCCCGAGAACCTCGTCACGCTGCTGGGCTCGGGCTCGGACTACACGGCCTTCTACCAGCACCTGGGCGTCGTGTCGGCCAACCTGCTCTTCATGAACTCGTACTCAGTCTACGGCACGTATCACAGCTCCATGGACAGCGTCATGTTCTCCGAGACGATCGGCGACCCGCACTACACGACCCACGAGGCGCTCGCGCGCTGGTGGGCCGTGATCGCGCTGCGCCTCGCCAACGACCAGGTCGTGCCGCTCGACTACTCGACGTACGCGACCATCATGCACGACCAGCTCGGGACGCTCGAGCAGGAGGTCGTCGCGATGGTGGAGGCGCAGGGCGACGGCTCCCACGTGGACTTGACCGGTCTGTATGACGCCATCTCGCAGCTCAACGTAAGCGTGATCGACATGCAGGCCAACATCACGGCGTTCACGAGCGAGGTCGCCAGCGCGAGCAACTCGAGCGAGGCCGCCGAGCGCGCGGCGTTCTGGAACGACAAGCTGGTCCAGCTCGAGCGCTACTTCCTACTCGAGGAGGGCCTGCCGCACCGCCCGTGGTACAAGCACGTGGTGTTCGGCCCTGGGTACTACGAGGGCTACGCCGGCACGTCGTTCCCGGGCATCGACGACTCGGTCGCGTTCGGCGACTCGGCCCAGCAGACGCAGACGCATGTCGACGTGGTGACGAGCATAGTCAACAAGGCCGTCGAGTTCATTCTCGAGCAGTAAGTTGGCGTCGTGAGCTATTACTGTAAAGAATAAACACACAACGAGCTGGAGAAGGGCAACAGCACAAGGGAAGGCTCAAGCACGTGACCAAACTGAAATTGAACCTGTCCTACGACAATTGTTGCGAATAGTGGTTAGATCCACTAGTGTGAGACTGTAGTCCTGTTCTGAAGCGACCAATGCGTCCCTCGAACACTGCTTGCAGTACCGATGTCATATCAAGCGGCTTAAAGCCACTTCAGGTCGTCCGACTCGACCTCCAAGCAGCCCGTCTTGGCAACTGAGCTGAAGAATTTGGCCGCCGAGCGAGGCGTACGCGTCAGCTCCGAGGCCGCGACCGAGAACAGGGTCGCGTCGCCAATGTTGTCAGGGTAGTCGACGTGGTACAGACCGTAGCGCGCAGCGTAGGAGCCCCACTCGTAGTTGTCCATGAAGCTCCAGGCCAGGTACCCGACGATCGGGATGTTCTTCTCGTAGGTGGCCTTGTGGACCTGCTCGAGGTGCGTGCGATAGTACCAGAGCTGGTCCTGGTTGTCAATGGTTTGGTTGCCGCACCACCCGTTCTCCGTCAGCATGATGTTGCTGCTCGTGTCCTGTTTGTGCACCCACTCGATGGCTTCGAGGTACGGCGGCGGGTACCCAAAGTGGCCAACGCAGTTACCAGATTCGTCCGAGTACACCACGTCTGCTGGCATGTGAGAGTCGTCGACGCTCAAATCGGCCGCCCACCCGGCCTTCAGACTGGAGCAGGCCGTGTTGGACGAAGCCGACGCGCAGTCCGTGATCTGGTCCGCGTTGTAGAAGTTGTACATGAAGAGGCCGTACGAGCCCTTCACGAGCGCCGCCTCCTCCGCCGTGAAGTTGGGAAGGCGGTCTCCGACGCACTCTCGCATGACTGCAGGATAGTCGCTGGTCGTCAAGGGGGAGATCCACCAGCCGATGTTGAGCTGAGCGTATCGCTCGGCAGCCTCGACGTCGGCGGTGTCGCTCTCATCCAGAATGACGCCAAAGCCCGATACCACAATGCCGATCTCGGTGTCGGAAAGCACCGTCTCGGCAGTCTTCAGCTCACGAAAGCGCTACACGCCCGAGGCATGCGCCAGAATCATGTTGTGCACAGCCTCGTACTCGTCCGAGTCCGTGCCCTGTCCGATGTACATGATTCTCATGTACGAGAGCGGCTCGTTGATGGTCGCCCAGTGCTTGACCTTCTGGCTGTACTCCTTCAGCACGAGGTCGGTATAGTCGACGAAGTGGTCGATCATGGACTCGTTCGTGAAATCTCCGAGAGTACAGTTCGTAGGGCGTCCCAGTGGAAGATCGTGACCACGGGGTCGATGCCGTTGCCCAGTAACTCGTCGATGAGCGAGTGATAGAAGGCGACGCCCTCGGGGTTGGCTTTCATGCGACCCGTCGCGTTATTTCAGTCCATGACGCGCGACCACGAGAGCGACGTGCGGAAGGCGCCGTGTCCGTCGCTCTTCATTAGTTGAATGTCACTTGCATATCGGTCGACAAAGTCGTCGGCGACGTTGGGGCATTCGATCGAGCTGCCGTAGCGGTAAATCGTGTCCCAAAATGACGGCGTGCGGCCAGTCGCGTTGACGCTGCCCTTGACTTGCTGCGCTGCAGTCGCCGTGCCGAAGAAGAAGCCAGATGGGAAGTACATGGACGTCGAGTTGGAGCCGGCTCCCGCTTGACGACGACGACGGAGTTGACGTCGGGGTCGTCGTCGGGGCAGACCTGAAGGACATGTTGCCGGACTTTGCCGACGGGCGTACGTACGACGTGTCGTTGTCTTGGTGCAATTGGTTCATGGTGCGGTGTGGACTTACCATCCGCCGCATCACGCACTCTGGACGGACGGCGGTCGCTGACCTGGAGGTCAAGAAGCTAGCGTTTGTTCAAGGGGTTCTCTACCTACTCTGCGGCTACTAAGTGGACCCCGAGACGCGGCTCCCGTTCGTCACTGCGCTGTACAATATGGACCAGACATCTGTTTTTCACAACGCCGGTGGCAAGACGACGATCGACTTTGTGGGTGCTACCATGGTGCCCGCCATCACTGGAGACGGCGCCAGCTACCGGTGCACCATAGCGCTGACTGTGTGCGCTGACGGCCGTGTACTACCGCCATACTTTGTGTTTAGGAGAGCGAAGGACGGCGCCGTCGAGGAGGAGGTGGCGGCATATGCAAGTGATGTCGCGACATTTTCTGTCCAAGAGAAGGCGTGGTTTAATGAGCGGATCATGTTAGAATGGATTAGTAAGAGTTGGAAGTAAGCAGTTACGGAGCCGTGCATCTTTATTTTGGATAGTTTAAGAGTCCATCAATGCGATGCCGTTGTTTCGGCACTCGCTGACCTCGGTACAGTTCCCGCGTTTGTGCCTGGGAGCTGTACCGGTGTCGCTCAGCCGCTTAATAGAGCACGGCTTTCCGTCAAATGCATCCGGGCGGCGCCGTGCGATGTTTGATAGGGCAGTGGCGGCGCTGAACGAAATTGAGAAGGCGCCGCGCACCGTGCAAAACATAGCCTTCTGAGAAAAAGTCACCAGGGAGCTTCGTCGGCGACCATCCTTGCTTGACGCTTACGAGTGCAGCGTATTCCTGCTTGAAGTACTTCGAAATAAACGACAAATCAGAGACACTGGCATAAAAAAACGAATGGGTGAAAACTTCCAAAGCATCAACCCGGCTCGAATGAAAACTTCGTTTCGATTTTTGTACATTACAAATTAAACCCACTGAATTTGTCCAATCGAGCAATACATATTTTATGTTTTGGAATTTTGAGGTCTTCCGTTGCGGCCATAAGCAAGATTCACCGATTATATTCACTGTCGAAGGTATAATTTATTGGATCTCTTGCTTTCATTATATATTTATTCTTAGCTTTTATTTACGGGACCGTATTTAATAAATGCATTGATGCAATGAGTCGGAGGAGTCTGGGTTAAAATCCAGAGCTGTATTATACCGACAAAATTTAGTTGTAAGCCCGACTAGTTATAAGCCCGCCCGCAACATTACCCAACCAGCGTGCTGAAATTGACACCAGTAGGACTTTTTAGTTATAAGCCCGCCTGCACACGTGGCGTAAATTACGACTCATTCTCAAACTGCTGGCGCGATGGCGAGGGGAAGAAGCAGCCTAGGAGGGCCCGGGCGACAGCAAAAGAAGCACGAGCGCGAGCCGACTAGTAATGGGCGCAAGTTGGAGATCATTAACAGCGTCCAGGCCATCGGCATGGAGAGGACGCTGGCGACGCAGTTCCGAACGATCCACCCAGCTGCCATGGAAGGGCTCAAGAACAAGATTAGGCGCTGGGAGCGTCAGCGCGCCACCATCGAGGCCAACTGCGCGACAGACCACGGGGCCCAAAAGCAAGAAAAGTCGCAGCAAAGGCGTCGCAACTACGCTACCGAGTGACGCGGAGCTGGCCATCGTTAAGTAAATGGGTCCAAGTTTAGTCGGCCATAATAACTGCTGTATGCGCTAACTCTTTAGTGCGGCGTAGATGGATTAACGATTTGCGCAAAGAGGGCGTCCCTGTGACTTCTACTA